>JAUMGZ010192142.1:0-24109 GCA_032359645.1 Pododesmus macrochisma | reverse complement strand
CAACTGTTGTTATAGATGGTTTGTGCAGAAGAAAGTCAGAGCACATTCCTATCTGAAAAGTTGATAGTTTGCTACCCAACTTCTAGGCGCTCTGAATAGAATCTTTTTTATCTGTCAAATTATTTCTTCTGTGGTGATTAATATATTGACTTTTTTTATAATCAGGCATCAGTGTGAAGTTCCAACAACGACATACCCTACTGTAAAACTATTGATCAAAGCAGTTGAAATAAGTCGACGGGTCAAAACAAACCAATGACCCCATTTTGAGGCCTAAATTTTGGGTCGCCACTTTTCATACAGGTTCTGCCAAACAAGCCATCTATAAAAGCGGCAGAAAGTCGGAGGATACTTGGAATATTGATACACTATCACAACACAACACAACTGTGTCTTCAATTAATGATGTACAACATATTCAGTAAAACCTATTTGAAACCAATTTCAAGGTTTTTTTTTAAACTTTAGGTCTTCCAATTTATTAGTTCGGAATGCGCAGGTACATGTCAAAACAGAGATCCGCCGTTGATGAAGACAAAAACATTGACCAAGATAAGTAATGATTTTGACAAATAAAAACACTCGTAACTGAACAACGGCTTTGAATCTTTAAAAGTCAAAGCTACAGAAAACCCTAATAAAAAATGTAAAACCCAATGAGTTTCAATACATTGCCTAATAATGTAAATTCAACTTCTCCGAAAGACCTTGGAATCGCCTACAGGAAGGAAGGAACAGTCGCCATTCGTTCCATATCAAAAATCTTTGTTAATCGAGTCAAGAAAAATTAAGACAAAACTTTTGTAATTTTAATTCATTTTATTGTATTATCTGCTTGCAGACGTTACACAACAGTGTATAATATATGCATGTGATATCGCGTGTATGATATATGTGTGTCTAGAATAACTCGCATTAGTATCCCTATAGACAGACAACGTTCTTAACTAAGTAACAATGGCGGTACATGATCATTTATATAAATTGGGAGTTGATTATTATTATCTAGAAACATACATATCGTGAAAAGAAACATTCTGTCGATTTTTCTACTCACGGTAACTGTAAGTCAGTATTGCCATGGTAACTTTAAGATGCGGTTACCGTGGTAATATATTTTCGCTGTATGAATTTTTAAAAGACGCCATTTTAGAGATGTGCCTTGGTGATGTGAATTTTATAACCTGTGAACATCACATAACTGACAATTGTACCAATGATATGAATGAAATAAATTAAACAACTTTGATATACATGTATAATGACAAAAGGCTATATTGGATTGCCTTTAAAGCCTTTAATTTAGGGGAGGCAGGTTAATTAGTAAAGAAAAGATTAATCTTATAGTTACTTGGATGTATCACCGCGTATAAAGTACGACACCAGTGCAATATGATTATCCAACACACCTGACGTACATCCAGCTATGTGAAGGCACAGCACAACTGTCATTCAAATTGCCACAAAGTACGCATTTGTGTCATTTTAAGAGAGAAAAAAGAAACAAAGTTGATATGATAAATTATGAACGTGTTTTAGTGTAATTTTATCTCATTTAACTGACTTTTAAACATCTGGAAAGCTTCGTGAAATTTCAAACTTTTTACTCAAACTTCTTCCTTAAACGGACATACTCCAGTACTTTAATTCAATTCAAAATTTGGATGATTTTTTAGCATCCACAAGGTGTCGCTGGCATCAGATTTTACAGCGACACCTTGTGACTGGGTGTTATTTTTTCGAAAGCCAATTTTTATATACCGAGACTCCTTGGCTTATGTCTGCAATAAAGACGATACAATTGATACAAGCAGTGGAGGAAATTGTGTGACCGGGACAGAGCGATAGTTTCCGCAAGGGGAGATAATCCTTCATGATAGATATATAACTTGGTACATGTATGACAGCAATATGGCAAGAAATGGCTCAAAGGAGTGATGGTCCATGAACACATACAGGACAGTAAATACATCATGAGATTATTATGACAGAACTTATGGATATCATGAATAAGGTCAATAAATTAGGAAATGGTTACTATATTGTAGCAATTAGTTATAGGAGCTATGTACACCTATGGATTTGTTTGTATGTATAATAATAAACTAGATTATATCACATTACTTAACAGAATGAGTAAGAGTTATGTCCCTTGCTTGTTGGATTGTTACGTTAGAGACAGGACACTACATAGAATTTCTTTCACATTTTTTGGATTTTTCTGTTCGAAGATTTATAGAAATTGTGTTTTTGTAATTCTTTGTCAAGATATTCAAATCAAACACATTCAAGGGACATAACTCACTTTATCTACTTAATTAAGTTTGCCCTATACAGAATGGTATGTCATTGCAGGAAGAAATGAATAAATAATAAATAAATAAACATCGCAAACAACGTGAAATAATATATGCTAGTGTGGATTCTAATGCTACTTTAAGTTTATGATTTGATATTTACAGCGACACTTAACAAGTAAGTTATATAACAAGGGTAGATAACTGTTGTCAATTTTCCCGTTCCATACCTAGGCGTTTGACATAGAAAAATGTGTTAACGTTATTGTAGTCAGTTTAATATACTGTGCAAAACTGACTTTTATGCATTTGTATTTTGTTCTTTCAAAGTGATAATAGATATATAGTTACTCTGAGACAAGAAAACGTTTAAAAGATCTACCCCATGACGAATATTTTATAGAGGACTATCAAGGATCTAAAGGAATTCATGCTAATTATGAGACACATAAAATCTTTCTGCATATCATTCTGATATTAAAGTGATACACACATTCTTTGTTATGTTCAAAATGGACTCTTTTAATTATAATTAATTTTGCGAATTTATCCAATATCTAAAACTAGGGTTTCGTTAATAAACCAATGTCATATTCAATGAATGTTCAAACTAAATATTGATATAATGACATGAATCTACGAGTTACCTCCCTTATAACGTTGACAGTGGTTCTTTGATCCATAGACAAAACATTTGAAGTTAAACTATTAAAAAATGTGTGCATTGTTTATGTGACAGTCACTTTAATTCGTACAAGTCATGTGGCTAATATATCATACATATAACAATAATTTCATATATAAAACATATAATATCATCATAACAAATGTTTTATAACATAATGACATCATCATTATAACATCACAACTACTACTTTCGTAGATATCACGTGTCATCATTAACATACATCACGTGATGTACACGTGGTTATTGGCGTGGGATCCCACATGAGCACTTTAGATTTGTAGTTGGGTCTTAACTGAAAAGTTCCCATTTGTGTGGTTAATTTACCCACTCGAAGTTTATAATGTATAAAACACAGTCTATCCCGCATTTAATGTATATATTCAGAACAAGAGCACTTAGTAAAAGAAAAGGAACGTCGTCAAACTAAAACGTCACTTCCTCTCAGTTTCTATGACGACGAATCGTTGGTTTTGTTTTCAGAATATATATCACTTTGTTTTGAAAGTATTGGGTCATTACCGTTGCTTTTTTACATAGCATATCTCTTTTGTAATTACTTTCCATTGCAAAGTCTCTTTGAGGTTCATTTTCTGTCATAACACAAAACGACTTTCAATGAGCACCTTTGGTTTCCATGGCGACGTCTGTTATGCCGTTTCTACTTCAACACACCTGCATTGCAAATTATTTCTACTTCCATATGATCTTTATGTAGATAGCAAATTAAGAATGCACCCGTAACGCGTTTTTAATATCATATTTGATTTGTATGCATACATACATTCTTTAAACATTCGATCAAACTGATTACTGGAGTAAATGTCTACTTGGCCAGGCTGCCCTGCAGGAGATGGGTCTCCCGTGTAACTTCCGGTTCGCATAAAGCACGTGCAACAGTGTTTAAATCTTGCGTCAATATTAATAGGATACGATACGAATCTTTAATCGCCTGCTTTCTCATTTGCACGTGTGCTCATCAATTTCCCGCTCACATGACTTACACGTGACAAAACAACACCAATGAAATTTGCAGTAACATCTGTCCACTATTTTCCGACGCCGTGTTTCATAACCTCGCCCACAGCACATTAAGTCACAGCCATCAATGGCCTTTGATGTCTTATTACATACACGACCCTTTGTGCCCAGGGACCCTGTTTTTGGATCTGGTTCACAAAAGTCTGGTGATGCTATTAAATATACTAAGTCTGACGTTGAATGAGGTTTGAATTGTGGATTTACTGGAATTAATCGCGGTCGTAATTTATTGCTGCGATCCATTTTAACTTCCGTCGCCCCGTCAAACTTTTCTTTTATTATCTGTCCAACTTCTCTGAAAGTCGGCATGGCTCGCCAACATGTCTCTAGCTCGCATGATCCAGAAACTCCGTGGCATTTACACTGTTTCTTCATGTTTTCTTGAATTGCCTGTGAAAATATAAAATTGGACTTGTTTAAAGAAAAAATAAGCAAAAGTTACCTCCCCTGATAGTGCAATATACATAAACTTCAGTTGCGTCGCACTGGTAGCGACACATGTTTCATTGAAATGAGCGCTAAATATTAATTGTGTGCGTGTGTTAAAACACGTACGTGCGAAGACATTTGTGTGTATTCTTATATAAATGTTATATGTGCGAGCGTACCAATGTACTAATGTCAAGTACATATGTCATATCGTATATAAGTGTTTGAAATTAATGTCGTATCGCAAGAAAGCAGGTAAAAGTCTTATATATTTCACATTACGATCAACGTGTCAAACTTTATAAATAACAAATTTATTTTATTATTTTTAAACATTTCCCTTCCCAAATGCCACATAAAAACAGCACTTGAGCTGATAAAAATCAGTTTAAGTAGCTTTGCCTTGCGGCATGTTGAATCAGCCATCATTCCCGGTGTTTTATGTTGTCATGGATTATCTCCCTTAGGTATCTCGCCCGTAATGAATACCGTATATTTAATCTAAATAAAATCTGGAGTAATTTGCCCAAAGCTATACATCCTCTGAATGTTTGTTACTTTTTTATTTCCGAGAACTTTTTTTTAAGTGATGGAGGATAGGTGTATAGAGTGAAGTCACCGTGTAAATAAAACTGGAGTGACTTGCATAAGAGTGGTTGTGCGACCGTGTATGAAAGAGAGCTATTTGGAGGTTGAACTTATTGACAAAACTCTTTTATTATTTGAAGCATCTATGTTCAAAACAATATTCATAACTTAGGGAAAAAAAGCAAATTACGCATAAACAACAAGTATAGTATACGACGATGGATGCTTAATCGACCGACCAAAAAATACTGGTGCGCAAATACATGTGGTTTGAAGAATTTAATAATTGTGTAATTACTTTTGTTTAACAACGCTACAGTATTAATTATGTAATTAAGTACAGATACAATTCACGGAGGTATCAAAGCATAAGAAAGTTTACCAAAATTGCTTACAAAAATGGATGTCAACTTACACCCCAAAGAAGATTCTAGAATGTAGAGACATTTGACGGAATGTGTACAGTATTTTATGAGCGAATGTAAACACCTGTTCCGGGGATCAAGTTATAGAATTATCAGGGGAATTTCATCTAGATCTATGTAACGAAAATATTAAAGGTTATAAAAGCCTCTTTGAATTACTGCGCTCGTTAATCGATAACAGTTGTTATTATGTGAAAATGATATTATTTGATAAGTGCGTCGGTGGTGAAAGGATCCGGTCTCCTTCTCGTCTACCACACGTTCGTGTGCGCGTGCATCGGTAAAAATCAACTTCATTTATTACTTACTCCCCGCAGTCACAAATGCACACATATTTTCACAAGAGTTGGCAAAATTAACAGTTTTCTTTAAAATTGCGGCATATCAAATATACAACGTCGGAGAAACGGAGAATTATTCTGCACATAATGCACGTGCAAGACAAACGCACACGCGCATCCGATTACCTCATAAACATGCACTTTAGATACAGGCGTTATCTGACATTCAGATCAATTTTCATTGAGTGAATTCTTGTGGATATTCGTTAAAATTCTCAATATAAATACTTTCGCCAATGATAAGTCTTGATCCTGATTTTGAAAAATATCTGAGAGAGAGAGAGGGGGGGAGCAAACTCTGTCTTTGGTTTCTTGTTAGCGTTTAAGTCAAAATAAATATATGGTTAAACAATCAATATAAAAAAGATCACCAAACTACAGCAACCAACAAAAGAATACAACTAAACATAATTTCCATCGGCAATTCGGATTAATTTAATTAAAACCAAATTATTTGCATTACTGCATATTCTATTATAACCTTTCAACTTCAAGCTAAGGGATACGTAATTGTTATAAAAACTTGAATTATTTGCAAAAGACACCCGTAAAATCATTTCGATCATGTACAAGTCAATTGACATAAACTTATTTCATCGAAACTCTTCATATGGCGTAAACTCCATTGTTGGAGGCTAAAAAGTGTAAAGCCTTCATATGACGTCATTAAAAATAGCATAAACTGGTGTTCAGTAACGTTTGGTATTACCTGTAGTCGCCGTGCAAAACGTGACGTATATTAATTGTACCTTTAATGGCGACGCCCGCCCATTTGCCCATCGTAATTGTAGAGCAATGATGAAAAAATTACTTCTAATTTGACACCAGGTAGTAAATTATGGGGAAACAAACATCTCTTTTCGCGATGTCAGGTTAATCTATCCCTTAAGGAATGAAACGCTCGCCAATATAATCTTTTATCAGGGGCGTTGTTGTCCAAAACATTAATTTGTCCAGTTTTTGACGTATGATCCCTAGAGGGTGTTCTGAATGTAACCAATCATCCAAAACTGGTCCTAAAGTTTTCAATATTCCGCATCAATGGTGTTTATGGTATAGACAATTTCTCATTTCGTCAGCAGGTTCTTGTATACATCATCATAAATTGGTCAATTTATCACAAGTGTCCGAATGTCACAGCGCGAAGCCCGGGGTCTTAAAAGAGTTATCACTTTTCAATAACGTCTAAATATAAAGCCCTGTCAACGGTCGTGTTTTAGAGTGTCTACATTTGTGTACTTTCTATTATACCTAAAATATAATGTGTTACTTTTCAATTTAATTCGCACTGTAGAGATTAGGACACGTGCTGGAGAAATGTCACATGACTCACAAATTTGATGGAATTGGAACAGGATGCGGTGTCAGGAATAAAATTGCATAAGATTCTAAAAACATTTTTGATTGATTTTCGACACAGATTTTACATTTTGACTACACGATTTGTTTATTTGGTCTAAATCTTCTGTAATTTTAAACAACATTTGTTGTTCTCACTTTCAGTGCCCTGGGTAAATCATCCAGTGTGCATTACAACATATGCATATGTATGCGTTATATCCTGGGCTCAAAAATGTTGAGGACTTGAAGAAATTTATATATAAAATGTGTAGATAAAGTTCAATTATAATAACCATCACAAATGATATAAAAGTTGAAGATAGACGTACTACAGTTATCAGAAAGGCTGGGGATCACGTAGAGATTCAAATATGAATACACTGAAAAATGTCACATTGGCATTCCACCGACCCGAGAAAGTAAATTTATCTATCAGCATTTTGTATTTACCTCATTATCAGCTGGGCAGAGAACCTAGACTGAACAAATAATTGAAGACGACGAAATCCGTAAAAAGCGATAACCGTCGAACCGGAAGTAGCAATGCGTCCATTTTTACAAATGATAAAATGAAAACTAAGATGTCTTACAATACGTCTCGCGTAATTAATTAGATGTATATTTACTTACGAATAAAACATTCTAGTGACTTTGTCTTTGAAGGTTCAATATATAATTGTTTACAATCCACAAACACCTATGTTATACATTAAAAGATTACGTCGTTAAGCGACAATCCAGTGTCCCTAGCAACCTGCAAGTCGTCAAGAATTCCCGCGCGTGCACAAATTTGAAAGATGGTGTGAAAAACACTGGTTTATTCATTCAAGTTTTAACGAACGTCATAAACATAGAAGAATATCGTTGAAACATTATACTAAGGTTATAGATGAGTTTATGAAAGTGATGTATTTTTGACTTTTTGTATATATCATCCGTTTAACATTTTTCATGTAGATAACATTTTGCCCCGAGGGTAATTCGGGTTATGATAAACATTAGTCATTTTATCTTCATCTAAAAAGATCATTTTTTCACACCGGTTTACGTTCATTGATCAGTAAGCTTATAGAAATATACAGTAAGGATTTTAAATCATTGTTAAATCTTTACTATTAGCATTTAGAGCGCCTGTTGGAGTAAAAACAATTATATTCATTCATTCAACACGAATTCAAGCTGTTTTAAAACGTCCGGGGTTTTTTCCCTCTAGAATTCTAGTGACCGTTAAGAAAAAGACGTGGCTGGCAAAAGGAAGATAGTCACATCCTGGGGGTAGCTATGACAGAAACTAAGAAGGGTTTAGATACGCCGAAAGCCCTCGAGGATGAGGAGGAGGGGAGAAACTGAAAGAAAGCGTACAGTACAGTGAGAATACGTAGAATAAACAAGAAAAATCAGAGGGGACGGTGAGGTAAAATTGGGGCGGGGGATGGGGTGGTCGGGGGAGTAATGTTGAAGAAGGAAGGAACACACACATAAAGTCGTGTGATAACACTGAGCCCCCGTGCAGACTTTACAATTGATGAAATATAATGTTATTTGAGAGTCTGCTAATGTCATCTCTCTCATGTAATTCTCTCCCTCCCGTATAATTCTCCCCCCTCTCGACCATATTTCACGAGTCATTGGCACAAATACCGGCATCCAGCCAGAAGTACCACGGATCCTGTTTGTGTAAGTATAGTGATGGCGGGAAAACAAACGCTCCCCTTCACACAAAAGAGCTATTAACGAGTTTGTAATTATAGTACTGCAATCCCATATTATATATTTGGAACTCTTTAGCGTTTAAAGTATTTTAGCATGTTTTCTATTAAGAATTAAATGTTTTCCCGCGAATCAGGCACATTCTTCCACGTCATGTTATATTTGTGTGTCCTTGCGTACAAGTGTTCATGAATTATTTTTTTTTGCCGATTTTAGAAACTTTGATGTAATAAACTGCTTAAGCGTGTGCACCAACTGACCGATATTAAATAACTATTAAAAATAACGTTTTACGCAAAAAACAAATACCAAAATTAACTGTTGATTATAAAAAACCATTTTCCTTTATAGTTTCATAGTTTTGCAGTTTTTCTTTAGTATTTTTATAGGCGGCAAAGATCGTCGAGTGAAAAGGAAAAAGGAAATTAAAGCATATGTAAAAATACGGAAAACGTTGACAGACAAATTATTGCAGCGTGTGTTGACCTCTCCAGTCTAGAAAGCCCACAGACGCCCCAACGGGTTCGTAAATTCTCTTAATCAAACATAATATCAGAAAACGTTGCTTTTTAAAACCTATTTCATGTAAACCTTAAAAACTGAAATACTAAAAAACTCTTTTACGCTACCTAGCAAGGGTGACTCCATACACATAGAACGTCTTCTTTGGGATTAAAGCGAAAATGGATTTGAACAAAAAATTATCTAAGTTTTCCGTTCGGTGCATATAAAAGTTTAAACTTTATTGCACTTTATCTTGGGGAGTATTCAAATTTACTACTTGATGCGAGTTTATACTTCCGATGATGGTTCAGTATTTATTATATCCGTAATTAAAGCCGACGTGTTGAGATTACTGTTAGGCACGTCGCTATCAGGATCATGAACTCTTGTATCAACAGTCGACATTTATTATTCATTTGTCGCTAAAAATGTAAAATAAAGGATTATTTATAGCAAAAAGAATGGGTATCACTGCATTCTGAAATAGTTGTTTAAATTTCACGGAGTTCCATTCAGAAGGTTACTTTAAAAGCCTTCATTCTGAGCGAGTAAATAATGATAGTAAAGATTGCACGAATTTCTTAAGTTTCGATTGGATCAATCAAAAATTATGTGAATTATTAGAACTTAAGCGACCGGAAATTAATTATCTGTGTCAAATGTAAAATCGGGCGTATGTCGCTTGAACAACAATGAAACCTGGTGAAAATGTGTTTAATTGTGTTTAACATGCAATGGCGGAAAATAAAATAGACACTAAACTATTTTTTGATGTAAGACGAGTTGACCTTTGTGGTTAATGACCTTGCAGTGTCGTGTAATCTGCGGTTTTAAAATAGCAGTTGTTGTATTGGCACGTGTTAACAATCGTAGAAACACCCAAACTGAACATCTGTCCAAAAAGATATATCGATATGTTGTTAAACTAACAACAACTATTATGTCCATATCTTCCTTATACTGTCTGTACAAATGTGTAACTCTCCTGGCATGGAGGGCGTAAAATGCTCACAACGTGCACGAAGTTTGTCTTCTGTCGACCATCGGAATGAAATAGGCTGTATAGTATCGACATTCGTTGCATTTTTTCTCGTAAAACGTAGAAAAAGCGAGCATAAACTTCTTACATTGTTTACTTTAAACTTGTAACAAACTAACAATACAAAACACGTAATTTCGTTATATTCTTAGGTAGCGCCACCTACGCCGTAACAAGACAAACTACTCCTACGAAAGAAATATAAATGCTAAGATAGAATTGGTATGGAAGAGCGTTTACACAATACACTGTCTTACCTAAATTAATCATATGGCACCATTTCCTTGTTATAATTGATTGTGTATAGATGAAAAGTGAGTAATTAAACTAAAGAGCATAATGGCATCGGAATTATGACATGTTTATAGATCTGTTGTACAAGCATTACTTAAACCTTGACATCGTATATGATCTGTGCACACAAATGTTTTGTTCGGCTGAGAAGCATTGCATGCTTTTCCTTTTTGGAACATGAGATGCTAGTATTTTGACACGTTTATAAAATCCACAAATATTTATTTAGTTTTCAAACAGGCTGTCATGAAAATGTGGCCCGATGATGCAACAATTCTGTCTTAGTAACAGGAGCATCAGTTTTTGACCTCGATGATCTGTGCATTCAAACGCTTTGATTAGATTTAAATGAATAGTTTCCATCGATTGAAGCCTCACGTGAGCCTTTACACATAAAGTTGCGATCTGTTCTTGTTGTTCAACGCTTCATGGTTTACCGTCAAGTAAAAGGAATTCTCTGGGTATGAAATATAGCATGAATCTACATCATTATCGTTTCAGAAGTTTAAATATATTTCTGTGATATTTGGTCTAACTACAAATCTTATGCTAGTAATCATTTTCTGTTCTTTAATATGCATCGATATAATCCATAACTTTGAGGGTTCCAGAAAAGCGTTGCAATGAATGGATGAATATGATTTAGAGATAAACAACTCATGTTGATCATTATGATCACATCTGCGATGAACGAATTTCGAATTTATAGACCCCCACCCCCCGAAAAACCGCATCCGTAACATCACTACAAGTTGTGTCTGTCTACGTTTTTATAACAAATATTGAACGTCTAATACCGTATACATTTTAAGGTCACTTGTCACAGGGAATCACTCCCGACTTTAAAACCCTAACGAGACTATGATGGGATTCACCCCACGTGAAAAGGTCACGCGCGCATTCCTGTTAGACCCACAGTGTCAACCCTAGCAACCGACGTAAAGGATTAGCATTGCATTACATTAAAATTGGTGTTTTTGCATTCTTAAATACATCGCCGTTCACTTCAAATATCAGCTAATGCATTAAGAATAGACAGGTTATTCTAATATAAAGTATTGTCGTCAAGATCACGTGAGAAACTTACTTATTTTAGTAGTTTTAAATGTCTGAGCAACGGTGGAGAGTATATGTCTTTCTATTTTCCGGAATTAGAGATTGGTATTTGTTTTGATAAAATACGATAAAAACAGATGTTCTTATACGCAACGTTGAAATGTTAAACATTATAAATTTCCTATTTAGAAGCATGTATAATCAAAAAGAACAGTTGATGTTTATGAGGTCTACAGTTAAAGATAAATATATGGAAAAGAGAGGGGGCAGAGATAGGGGAGCAAGAGAGAAAGAAAAGAGGGAGAGTGTAGAAGGAAAACAGGGAGAGAGAGAGGGGGAGAAAGGAGACGGAAAACAGACACACACACAGAGGGGCAGAGAGAGAAAGGGGGAAAGAAAAGAGGAAGAGGGGAGAAGGAAAACAGAGAGAGTGAGAGAGAGAGTTTTCTTTTCTGTCCCTGTCCCTGTCCAATTAGTAATGAGGTTACTAGTGTTATATAGAGAGGAGATCGAGAGAAACTTTAGAGGGAAGAATAGCAAGGATATATATAAGAGAGGGGTGACGAGGAAGGGTTCTGTTTAACGTCTATCAGTGGTGAGGTTTAGAGGACGTTTATACTGTAAACTGTTAATCAACACTTGTATCCATTCATAAAATATTAGTAAATAATTCCGCAGCCTTCCACGTCTTATGAATGTTTACGTTACGCGGTGAGACGGAGAAAGTTGATGTTATCATATACGAAAACTCGTTTTCTCTGGATTTTAAAGCCCTGAGAATTTCAACACACTTCGCTTATGTTGCCGTGGATTCTTCCTGTAACTATTTCAGATATTTATTGTCATAATGTAGCGCTTAGTTTACATGTAATGTAGTAGTTGATTAGATTTCAGTTAGCGAAAATATTCCTATTGTTTTATGTTTTATGGAATATTTTGTCATAATTCAGAGCACGTGCGATGAGTAAAGTAGATCATTTGATTAGAAGTAACCAAATTTCTCTTAGAATTGGAGGAAACGTGATATAAATATATATTATATTTAGAAATTATAATTTCATCAAAATATAAAAAATGTAGATTCTTCTTTTGAAGTAAAATTAACAATTGTTCATGTGAGGAAAAAAATATTAAATATACCAATAACTTAACGGGAGGTAAATGAATTAAATTCTTCACTGCTGTCTTATATCCTCTACAATGTGCAGGAACAAAAGCATATTTCTGATTAATGAAAAAGAAAATTCCAATGAAATCACGTTTCTCGCTTCCAGCACAACATTAAAGAATTATGCAATTTCAGTTTTGGTTGCAGCGAACATTGCTCTAGATTGATAGCGTACACTGTTATTAATGTACAGGAATATCTAGGTCGTTAAACTGAAGAAATTGTTGACCCACTAAATAATAAGGTACATGCAGAGAGAGAGAGAGAGAGAGAGAGAGAAAGAGAGAGAGGGAGAGAGAGAGGGGGGATACCCGAATGCATGCAAGAAATATTAATGGAAAATGTGGTGTGTTTTACTTTAAAACCAGTAAGTAAAGGATTACAAAGTGTTCACATAAGTTTTAAATATTTGGTATAAAGTAAAAGCATGTAACATTGTACATTAATAAAAATGTTGGAATAAAATTAAAGGCAACATTTTTCTAGCTTTTAAATCATGTTTTAATGTAAAACTTATAATAAAGAAACCAAGACACGGTTGAACTCTTTTTCTCCGGGTTTTATAGAGATCCCACTGGGTAGAAGGTGTTAAATTGATATTGACAAGGTTGGTAGCTTTTAGTGTCATAAGCAAAAATGTACAATCATTTTTGTCCGAGCTTAACGGTTAATTAACCACAATATGAAATATTTGTATGAATGTTTTACTTATTTACGTGTCTAAGAGTGATGTCTCATTTCACCATTTACCATGCGATAACAAACTTTTAACGTAAACGAGAGAGAGGGCAGGGGAGAGAGAGGGGGAGAGAGGGGCAGGGGAGAGAGAGGGGGAAGAGGGGCATGGGAGAGCATTATTGAAACGTTCCTCTCGTTATATTTTTGTGTTTGGAGTAAAAAAAATGATGCAGTTTGATTTTTTCAAAAAAACTCGTAGCAGGCGGTGATATGTATTCTATAGCCGGTATATTCAACGGTTTATTTTCTAAAATGTTACAAATTAGGATAATACGGGTTCCCTGATATGTTACTTAGATTTCTTGTGGTATTTAGCGCCACCTACCGTAGAAAAGTTTGTCCGACATTTCCATTCGGAACACATCGACGACCAACGCTCTTTAATGAGAAGCATCGACCGAGGAGTTCCGAATGCGCCATTTTGTGTCGTTTTGTCGCCATTTAATCTTAAATCGCTTACAAGCAGCAATAAAACTGCCAGTACAATGAGACATTTCTTCGAGAAAATTAGTAAAAGTATTCACATTGTAAGTTTGAAGGCTCGCACAATGACACTGTGATTAATGGTAACTAGAAACTTGAAATCAAGCATGAGAAAGAGTTTTAGCGCCTTTGTGAAAGAAGAGGGAGGCACCCCTCTCCTCAAATAGTAGGCCAATAAATCAACGGCCGTGTATTACCCGTAAATATCCAGGCAAAATATCCTTAATCCAATTATACACTTCTCACCCAAATAACCATTAAATTGCCTTAAATTGTACGTGTGAACGTGTATCCATATTCTACGTTTAGCAATAAGAGGGTATCACATCCTTGTGGTGGCATTCATGAGACTGGGCCATGTGACAGCTCCACTCTAATGTCCTTCGATGTTTGTGAAATATTGACGCGGAGGGTCACAAACCCTGCAGTATATCTATAGGAGCTTGATTCTGAGCGACAACGTTTTGGACAGAAAGATAATACGTGGTGATGTTTTATGAGAAAAGTTCTATACAGAACTGTATAACTGCGTTCATTCATCTTTATTATTATATATATATATGTGTGTGTAGTTTATATAGCGTATCAATAAAATCACATAAATGTGTGTTATCGTAGTGCTTGACATACAAGCAATGTTGCTTACTGTTTCATGGCACTATATCTATGCCCCTTGACATAATATTAAGTTTTTCTTTTAGGATCAAACTAAACATCATTGGAAGGGGAACTATTTGACTCTGAGACAATATCCATTTAAAAAAACACTCACCTTTCTACCCGCCTCGTTATTATGAATATTCATCATTTTTCTTCCGGCATTTTTTATCGCTTTTCTTCTTTCTCTAGCGTCTACAAATGTTTTTGCAAATCCTGTGCCATAAGCTACATTGTCCGAACAACCTGACCACTCAAAACCCTGATTACTTGGGCCTGTTACTGACCGGTCACAGCCACATTTCGCGAGGGCTCCACTACTGCAGGCACGTGTTACAGCATGCGCCACGCCCGCCGACGATATGGCGTGGACAAACGATGCTTCTCGTGTACCTAAGAAAAAGAAAATTTAAGAAATTATTTCAAGAATAGGTAGTTTGCGTTATATTCTTGCTTCATACTTTCATAGACAGATTTTTCTTAAAAGAATTTTTAAGATTTAGTCTTGCGCAAAATATAATCGCCAAAAGAATTTTTCATGAGCCAATTTTCACTAAAATTTTCACGCAAATGACGATCGACATCGGTAACACTGAATAAAATATATAATGTTGTCGTCAATTTTCGAAGATATCAGAATAATTAATTAAATAAAATGTTAATGAATAAAGAAATCAGGACAAAGGAAGGAATGAATCAATATGTATCTGTCTATCAATAACGCACAATTGAATGAATGAGCAAATCAGATCATTTTAAAATATGTAAATAAGTCAACAAATATTTAACCGTGAATACACAAACATGTAAAATAAACTGAACAAGAAAATAAATAAATAATAAATTAAAAAAATAAATAAATAAAAAAATAAAAAAATAATAAATAAATAAATAAGTGGCATATTTATTGGTGTTGTAAATACGTATATAAGTTACTGTAGATATGACTTGACTTGCTCCGCGTGAAGCTTCATCATCCATCATACATTATACACTAACTACGGGGAGATGTGACAAGAAGCCACACTAACTCGTGAACACTGTGGTGGGCCACCAAATCAACTCCTCAACACTTTTAAAAAAAATTATACATTATATTAGAAATTTATCGTTCACCCAGTGTAACAAAGCACCGTTCTTGTTGATAGGGACATTATCAATAAACACCAGACAAATTCTCGAACGGGGCAACACTCCAAAACTTCCGAGTGAATCCTCGGTGATGAAAAATGTGTAAATGCGTGTTTTTCTCGTTAGCGAATATCCCCTTTCTCGTGTGCTAAGTCTCGGCGGCGATGAATTTAATCTTCGTATTATATACACAATACATATATATATATTTCATATTTGCGTTTAATCACAGTACAACAAAAAAGAAATATGGCGGATTTACTTCTGGCACGCGCTCACGCGCACGATAGTCTAGTCGTCTGCTAAGCAACAGGTGATGATGATGTCCTCTTCCAAACTTCCTAGTAAAACTAGCAAACTTATTATTCTATTTTGGATAAAATTTATTTAATTCAACATAACGGTGGAAGTCTGAGTTCCGACTAAAAGTACATCTCTGACAGTTATATTAACCCTCTCTCTCTCTCTCTCTCTCTCTCTCTCTCTCTCTCTCTCTCTAATCTTACATAGCCATGTACAAACAATTAACCATTTACAATTTCGTCCCGACTCCACGGGCTAGGATCCCTATTAGCGATGTGCCCCTGTCTTAAACACGAAATACATTCTATGATTTCAAGCTATCTAGTTTTCCTGTCTGTAAAGCAAAAATTATTAAATGTTTTGTGGCTAGATTCCAGTTGTCCAATTAATTACATGCTCAATATCAAATTAGATTATTATCAATCATAAATTTATCAAACTTGGCTCATCCAATGCGCATTTAAACATTACGGCGTGGGTTCAGGCTAAATAACTTCATATCATTACATAAATAAAATCAAATATTGCTTGATTTTTACGTTTTTCTGCCAAAATTTCATCTTTTGTTATTTTTTTCTATTTCAGAGATTTTGGTACAAAATAGTCGCTTGCACTTTTCCACTTTCTTATTTATATCAACTTAACTCGTCCCGTAGAATATTCTCCATATCAACTCTCTATAAATCAACTTCATAAATAATCTCTGAATGGTTAAGAAGTTTTGAAGTATATTTTTTTTATTATTTCACAAGTTAGTTCGTCGTTAATGGGGCCGTAGCTGGGTAGGAGAGCTTTAAACGCGATGTTTTATTGCCCAAATCGAAGCATCCATTCATCTATTGTGGGGTTTTTATAACTTGTTTTAATCAATGAAAAACGTTGAACATGGACATAAACTTTATAACCATCAATGAAGTGATAGAAATGACACTAGTCGATTCCGGTGCGTCATCGCGTCACAATACGACACGCTCGCACGCCACGGATGTTAAAAGGCGGAAAAAATGTCCGGTAAATGCGAGGGTGAAAGTACACAAATTCCGACCCGTAATCAATTTCATGTAAATAAAACTATCCAAGAGATCCATTGTTGGAACTCCAATAGAATCTTAACGTGATTAAAGCATGTTTCCTTTCATGTTTTTGTTCCCGTCTGAATAGCCCGTGAAGGATTGATAGGGAATATATGATAATTTCTCAAAGCCTATTCACGTCGTGTTTTCCTCGCTGGGGATGCGAAATACGGCAAATATTTACTGCGCACACAGTCAAGCTGTGATATGCCGAGTAAATATTCAACAATAGAGGGTTTATAGAGACCATTTAACAACCATATAGCAAGTCAACGTTAAACTTGTAAATTACTACAGAAATGTCTGAGGGTAGGTATAGTTAATTAAAAATAAATAACAAAACTGTCTGACTTTGAATTTTCATGTTTGAAAACGGTGGTTTTTTTTGTTTACTATTATCCACAATACCTAAATTAAGCCAAGTACGGTTAAATGTGTCTTAACGCAATTTTTTCAGACATATTTTCAAAGACTTGTAAATCATATCAATTAATGGTAAAATTGTTCTCGTGTGTACTCTGTACCACTGAGAAGAACTGCATGTGTTTTACGTAAGAAATCTATTCGAATTAAAAAAATTAAAAGCTGGAGAGAAAGACGACCCTTAAAGTTACCAGCTGGTTATTTTGGATCTTAATTTTTACGCAAATCTTTGGAAAATAAAAACTTTGGAAAGAAAAAACTTTTATAAAAAATCAAAAATTACTTACCTAATTTTAATACATTTCCGAAAACTTTCTTGGCATCGACGGTGCTACAGTTCCATCTCCTGTTACGAAACTGAAACTGACATTCTTCTATCGCGACGTGCGCTCCTAGCTTCACACTACCCATCACCTCCACGTGTTTACGACAAATCTTCTTCTGTTTTTTCACAAGTCCTAATAAACTATCGCACATATCCGGCGAGTGGATTGATGCCACGGTGTTCAACTTTGCTAACGATCTGAAAAGGAAGAGAAAAAAATAGTATTTGATCAATATTACAGATTTACTTTTCCTTTGAAAGGATTTTAAAGTAAGAAATACGAAACACCATGACGATTTTAAACAGCAATAAGTCTATGAACATGAACAAGTCAAAGTGAAACGGAAAACTGCACTGAAAAACAACAAGTACAAATATCATGTTAAAAAAATTGAAACACCACTTTTATAGAAAGAAGAAACTGAAAGCGAGGTACGGATGGGGGACCGTAGCTCATCTTGGTCAAAATTTTAGAAAGTTGACAGACTTTAAAGGCCAATTTGAGTTACTGCTCGCGGATTCCATGAAGGAGTGAGGGAATCCTGTTTCACATCGGTCACCCGTCATGATATCATATGAGCATTTGTTTATTCAAAATGGAGGAATTATGTTTGACTTATTTTAAAGGTTGTTTGAATGTCACATTAAATATTGTAAACGATTTGCGCAGTACAATATTCTAATAAGGTGTATTACCAATCTAACAGGTATGAATATACAGTTTACCACCAGATGGCACAAGTGTAAACAGGAAGTAGAATACCCCATTAAAATTACAGGATTTGACATTAGCGCCACCTATCGTTGAAATGAGTGAATTGGGGATCGGTATTTGCAAATCGATACACGGAATGACAGATGAATGAATTGATATAGCAAGAAAGGAAATAAGAGAAGAAAGAAACAATGAATAGAGTAATGAGTGAATAATACAATAAGTATTTGATATCGGAAATAATCTTAAACTCGCTTGAGTTCTTGCGTGATTGATTTATTAAGATATGCGACGAGATTTTAAAATGTCATCTGGTAGTTAAGCTTGAAATCGCTCCATCATGGTTTAAGGGGTTTCCTTATTAATCGGTGATAAGCTGTTTTGTCTTATCCATCATTTCTGGAAGTTATAAAATCCACCTTGTCGTTATAAGGCTGACACGTCAGTGCGGGTTTCTACTCCATCAATATACAGATACGTATATGTCTTGTGTGAATTACTTATATATCGCTTATTTACGGAGTGTGTAATTGTTTTTGGCAGTGACAAAAGACGGTTGAATATGAACACTTGATCGACGTTAATTGGACACAATTAATGATGAGGATAAAAACGAAATAGATTAAATTACAAGAATGTGAGCAATTTCTGATGAGATCAGAGAATTTTTAACAATAATGATGATCAAATTGTTATGAAATACGTCACAAGGTGTTATATAACGTGGATAGGTAAAGAAATGTGAAGTTTTTGTTTTTACTGAGAAGTTATATAGCTTTTAGATTTCTTTGTATTATAAACGAGTTTGCTTTCTTTGTAATAAAAGGGGGTTCGTATATGCAGTTTTAATACGCAGCTGCTGGGTAAGAGGGGGGGGGGGTTAAGGATTACATTTCAAAGTGATTGAGAGTTTTAGCAAAAAACAAAAATATTTCCTCAAACGTACTAAAACACAACATACCAAATGTAGTCTACTTATGTGTTTAACAAACACAGAAAATTACAAACGATGTCATCGGACGTGTTTTATCAAATATCAAAATAATAATCGACAATAAATTAAGTGTATGTCAGCAGGTCCATGTTTTGCGCGCGAGGTAATGGGTTCGCGAGAATTGTTAATAACTTGTCAAGGCTATAATAACACGCTTTGAAGTTGTTGTCAAATTTGCCCGGTTCATATTAACAACAGAACACGGAGACAATTAATTATATCAATATTACTTCACATCAACACCAATATTTGTCGATGGGGGCCGTCTCGTTAGCGAAATAATGATGGGCCAACAAAAGACGGTTGACGTACGGATTTGTCGGTGTCCGGCCTCCGGCTCCGTTATTTTGTTAACTATCATGTACTTGTCGTTCTTTTTATCCTTTGGCCATGTTGATAACGATCAAACTGTCACGGTAAAAAGTTCACGTCTTTAAGAATAAAACAAGAACAACTTTTATTATGTGATTTTCTGATGTATATTTTAAAGTCAAACAATGAGAAAAGTTGAACAGTCCTTACGGTTACAAAATTTTATATTTTTGTAGACGAAAAATGTTCCCTTGATTTAAAATCGTGATATATATGTTGGTGTAAAGTTGTTGAAGGTTAGGTTAAAAGCATACCAGGAATATTTATAAAAAAGATTATTGTCGACAAAGGGAGACAGCGGAGAGAAAGTTGCATGTTTGTTTATGTACATGTACCATGCACATGCTTTTACTGCTTGTCATATTACTTGATACATGTAAAAAAGCATTAATTTATACCAAGGACATATACTTTTTTCATATGTTATATAAGTAAAATGCTTTTAACTATATACTTGTTTCTAAAAGTTTTTTATATAAATGTTAATTCCTTGGCTCTCTCCAGTTGTTCAATTCATTCCGTTAACATAACTAAAAACATAACGAGATACCATCTTGTATGAAGAATACACATTTCATAAAAATTCTAATTTTATACAGAATATATTTAATGTATAAATTGTACTTCAATAACAACAAATTTCCCGTAGTTTATCAAGATACGTGATATTTTACCTACCACTTATCAAAAATTCCGATCAGAAAATCGAACAAATTTACAAGTTTCTTTAAGTGCGGCGAAAAAAAAGGTCCAGGGTTTTCCAAATCTATTAAATATCTTGAATGTTCGTTTTTCATTTTATTATAAAGCTTTAATAGCGACACGGATATATCAAATTTATACATTCTTATGTTAAGAGATCAATGATAACAAACCCTACACAGTTGATATAGTTACCTTCGCTTGCTAAGTACGCCATTATTGAGACTGATGACTGCCATAAGTAGAGTATAAAAACTCCAGTAGAGAGATACAACTCGCATCGTTGCAAAAAGTTGTGTCTGGACCTATAAACTTAAATCAGCAGGTAATTATACCATGTCCAATTAACTCTGACAAAGTCCAATGAAATGAGAATGCTCTTGGTGGAATCAACAGATCAGAATGTCCAATCGAATATATAAGTCCAATTACACTCGATTCTAGAATATCAGATGAAATTTTCTCTTTCGTAATATCCAAACAGATTTAGTCCAATAGAACACGATTTCAGAATATCAGGCGAATTTTAACTTCCACAAAGTTAGAACTGAATGTCCAGTGAAATAACCCAAGGTACAAGGGTCCAGTGTAAACTGACGAATAACAACTTCCACAATGGTAAAACAGAACGTTAGAGAGTATGTTATACAGTGTTAACTCAGACTGGTCGTCTGCTACTTTAGTCACCTCTGACAAACAGAAAGGTTGAGTAATGTCGTCTGCCCAAGACACAATAGGGTTTCAGACGGGCATACCCTTTTAAGACCCAAGTGAGGAGTCTGCTAAAATTGGAGTAAAACTTTGTAATGACCATCTGTTAAAATTTAATGATAATTACTTAATTATCGCACCTGCACTAGACCTTTTTTAGCATTGTTTTACCTGTTGATTTTACTTTTCGCACCTGAACAGGTGGGACTGAAAGGCACCGGCTAGTTAAGTTCAATGGAGACAATAGGGCCACCAATTATGTGTCTGATTGGCCGCGCGCCCGACAGATTGGTTTGTTTTTATAGTCTGCAGTGGTTTCACACGTTATTAATTAGCACTTGTATCGCTATATTGAGACGGAGTCTTGTCACCATAGTTGTAATTGTAATTTCAATTGAATGACCTGTTGGTCAAATTTTAATTTAGATGTCCTAAAGTTATTTTATCAAATTTTACGTGGTTTAAAATTTTGCTAATTAACAATTGAATGATCTGTTGGTAAAAAACGCTAAACTTAGATAAATTGTGGATTTCCTTAGGCCATCTTAGTACATTTTGTCTGTTTGAAATACGACAAGAATAACATACCAATATATACTTAAAGCAGATTCATAGTCTTAAACTTAATTTATAATGACCAGAAACATTGTATATATATTCCGTACAGTACGTACACAAGGACACAGTTCCGTAATCCGCATTCCGAAACCTATTATACATTTTACTCCTGATACAGTCCTACTTGATTTTAATACAGTTTTTATCGTGTCAATATTATGTAGGTGGTCTCCACACACAAACTAGTTTGTTTACGTGTAGCCGAAAATAGAAACAACAAGATTAGACAATTATTCAAAACCGAACCAAACTTGTTAAGATATGTGACAAATATAGGTTTTTAGTCCCGTGTTATCTTAGTTAAAAAGCCAGTACCGTGTTGACAGGTTTCAATGCGCTTTCAACGCCGGCTTCACGATGTTGTATATGTTTGGAGAATGTAAAGACATGCATGCTCTGGCCGGCTGCAAGACAGATGTATATAAAATATACACACGATGTGTTTTATGTGTTTTTTGTTTCTAATGTAAAAGGTCAACTTCTGTCTTCGCCAAATGTGTTTTACATACGCTGAGAGAGAGAGAGAGAGAGAGAGAGAGAGAGAGGGAGAGAGAGGGAGAGAGAGAGAGAGGGACAGAGAGAGCGACAGAGAGAGACAGAGAGAGCGAGGGAGAGAGAGAGAGAGAGAGAGAGAGAGGGAGAGGTGATGGAGAGGGAGAGGGAGAACGACAGAGAAAGAAATTTTACCCGAACAAAACAAAACAACGAGAGAGAGAGAGGGTCGAGGTAGGGATGGGGAAGGGAAGGGAAAACGACAGAGGGCAGACAGAGAAAGAAATGTTACTCAAACTAAACAAAAGACTAAATAACCTCGAGGAGGGGGTCATTCCACTAAATAGATAGTTTACTTATAATGTTTCATAACAACATACATAGAGAAAAGCTTTAGATAACAGACAAACTACTATGATCCAAATCTGAAACAATGTAGTGTAATAGTTAACGAACAATAGAGGAGAAAAAAGGCACTTTGAAGTTTATACAAAACATGAATATCATATGGATTTGCGAAACAATTGTCAAGCATCTGGATCTGATATATGCTGCACATTTTCGTAGGCCTCCAGATGAAAACAACGTTTCAAGATTAGAATAAGGAGTGTGAATTATAATTCAAATGTGACCACCAAGCTGTTTAATCGTTTTTTATCAAAGGATTCCTCTTAATACAGATATTAAAAGCCTAATAAGCTACACTGGAAATAAGAGAGAACTCTTTAGTCATGGAGATTGCTTTGTGATGTATCACGTCATCAAGCGTTTGAGATGTACCCAGCCCGTATATGCGTTAGAAGATGGATGACTGTCTTGATTAAAGAGACGACTTTTGTGTGATTCATGTGGCCTCCTAAGTTTTATTACCAAGTCTTTATGTGTCTATTCCGTTCCACACTCCCACTAAATTGTCCCGTCTTTTGAATCGGGGGTACTAAAACTCCCCCTTGTATTAAACATGTAATTTACGTTACCTCGGTTCCTGTTATAAATTTGGTGTAATGGCATTCGACGAAGTTGACTTTTGCTAGACAACTGTTTGTTAAACCTACCTTTAATTCACACAATGGTTTTGACATTTTACGAGATTTCTCAGTGCTTTTCTTTAATAAGTCGAGAATTACATCAAATGTGTCCAGGTGGTTATGCAGTTTGAATCTTTCTGTAATCGTACGTTACTGGCCCCCATTGTAGTATTATGTGACGCTGTGGTGACTTTGTGTTCAACGGAATGTACCAATATATATATATGTAAGAAATAGTCAAATGTGTTTAAACTATGTCTATCGTAAGTTTTGATGATGATGATGAGGAGGAGGAGGGCGACGACGGCGGCGGCGGCGGTGATGTTGGTGATGATGGTGGTGGTGGTGGTGATGATGATGATGATGAGGAGGAGGAGGAGGAGGAGGAGGAGGAGGAGGAGGAGGACGACAACGACGACGACGACG
>JAUMGZ010192131.1:0-13158 GCA_032359645.1 Pododesmus macrochisma | reverse complement strand
CGCAATACTATCGCAATACATTTTCAACTATCGCAATACTATTGCAATAGTAAATTTCAGGTCAATAGTCACCCCTAACTATTATATCCAAGCTGTCCTTCTAATCTGGGGGTAGATACCTCATTTCAGCCCATTTAGGCAGCGTAGTACAACTGACTACATTACCTCGGATATCAGCTTACTTCTGTGTGTATTTGATGCATGCGAAAAAGCTGGAGGTGGTTGAAGTGTTCTGCTTTGTAATGGTACTGTGTTTACAATGGTTCATATGACATATATAATACCATTTCACTACAGAACAGATACCCTAACACCCAACCCAGACCATTTTATTTTCCACTCTAGGCTTGTCGGAGTTTGTCAACAAAGGTGAAGTGTCTTGCCCAAGGACACAACAGTAAATAAAAAAGTAGGTGCCAGTGCAGTTCAAACTCCCGACCGTTCAGTCAGGAAGTAGACACACTAACTACTATAGCCCCCTATGAAATGTTGTAATTTCTTTTTTGTGTTTTCAATATATTTAAGGCTTCGAGTAACTGTTTTTTGTTTCCGCTTTTGGGAAAGTAAGGGATATTAAATTGGGCATGTCTGATAGCTGTGTGTACATTTGTTTCTTGGGCATAATTTGTGTACACTTTATTTTCTATTTCATCTGACTTTATCAGAAGACTTTATAAATAAATGAATCCACAGGTGATGTTTGAGTATGTTGTTTTGTCCTTTTGTACTTAAAAATGTTTCAAAATCTGGGTTTTTCAGAATATCTTTAAAAATGAAGGTCCTGTTTATTCTACTTGAATTTGAGTGAGAAGAGTGATATTGAAATAGTTTCTCTTCAGTAGGGGACTTCACTTGAATTATTTCAGAGATTTTACTTGTTACACTTGATACAACTTGAGTCGTTTTTAACTTGGCAATTAATAATATAAACTTGCAGTAAATCTGTAATTAATATATTAATTATATAACTGTCTTATTATTCTTTTGGTCAAGTTTCAATCAGAGCTTTTATCACATTGCTCAGTAATTTGATACCTGATAATAGAATTTTGATCTTTCATTGTTACTTTGAATTTTTATTCCAGGAAAAATATGTTGAACGATCTTTTGAGGTTTGATGTGAAGGAACAGTCTTGGGGAAGGTTTGTTTAATTTGTTTTTATTGATGTGATTACAAATATTATGACTGATTTTTGAAAAGAAATAGTTTTAAGCATTTCATATTTACAGATAAATTCTTTATAACAAAAATGTGCAAGTACGAGTTAAATCTAGAGTAAATATTGTACAATAAACAAACTATAGACCGTTTGAGATAGTAGTCATGTTTTCTCATGATATCTTGAGCCTAAGAAATTCATGATCATAATAATTTTGTATATTACTTTTAGGGCTTTTACAACAACAGGGTGTGCACCTGCACCCAGATATCACCACTCGGCTGTGGTTCACGAGGGCAGTATGTTTGTGTTTGGTAAGTCATCCTCCGTAAGTTGCCTTTCTGCCTTCATTCATGAGGCAGTATGTCTGTGTTTGGTAAGTCATCCTCCGTAAGAATTAAGAAATATACCAGCCAAAATCAAATTACACCAATTTGAAAATTTTGTTGTCAAAATAGACACCTTCCTGAAACCAGGTATGAAATAAGTACTCCCATTTAAAAAACCGTATAGCACTATGATAAGATCAGTTGTATCATCTGTTAAATCAGAAGTGCCATTAAACAAGTTCTTGTAAAACATAAAACTATGTCAAATAGTGGAAAACTTATGATTTAATAGGATCTTGTAGAACTATGGAAACTAGTTGTTTACTCATTTATTGAATGAAATGTGTTGTTATAACAGGTGGATACACAGGTGACATACATTCCAACCTCAACTTGACCAACAAGAATGACCTATTTGAGTATCGTTTTGCCACTGGACAGTGGGTAGAATGGAAATTTGAAGGAAAGTAAGTATTTTTAACAATCTGATATATACACTACCCCATTATGTTTGCTATATAAAAAAGCTTACTAATCCAAATGTAATATATATCCCCATAAATACATTCACTTTTGATGTTTGGGTGCCTCAAGTAATGTATGCGACTGTTTCTGAGTGCATACTATGTTTCTGTTTTGAAATTGATTATTTTCTTTGCTCTCTATATTTTTATCATTAAACCATGTTCAAAAATAAATGATGTCAACAACATAGTAAACAACTACATTATAATCCCAATATGGTTATATAAAGCTGATAAATGTGTGATTAAGTTAAGAAGTAAATGTGTAATTAATCAAACATTTTAAGTATATATGTATTGCATCGAAAATATCGAATCGTACATCAAATATCAAGATAGATATCGAATCAAGGCCCAGTGTATCTTTACAGCTCTAACCAAAATGTGGTTGTGATCCACAATTTACTTAACCAAAATGTGGTTGTGATCCACAATTTACTTAACCAAAATGTGGTTGTCATTCACAATTTACTTAGAATTGATTTCCAGGGATTTTTTCTGTGGTAAAATATAGTGAATAAATGAAAATTTAGAAAATAGTAGATGCAGTGCTGCCATCTATATTTTGTATATCATCATGTCAACTAACTATATGTAGATGTCCTGTAGCTAGAGCTCCCGACAGTGCTGCCATCTATATTTTTGTTTATCATTGTGTTTACTATTGTAGATGTCCTGTAGCTAGAGCTGCCCATGGTGCTGCCATCTATGACTGGAAGCTATGGATATTTGCTGGATATGATGGGAATGCTAGATTAAACGATATGTGGACAGTACCATTAACTGGCTGCTCAAAGAATTGGGAAGAGGTAAAATGTTTAATGATAGTAAAATATATTTGCACACATTAAGTTCAATCGGTCCTAATATTTTAAAAAATGTAAAATCTATGTTATCTTGTCTGTCATTAGAAATTTTTCCAACCTAATATTAATATAGATCTTAATGTCATCTTTGTTTTATTACAGGTAAATCAGACAGGTGATATACCTCCCACATGTTGTAATTTTGCTCTAGCAGTAGCAAGAGACTCTATGTTTGTGTTCTCTGGGCAAAGTGGTGCTAAAATTACAAATAACCTCTTTCAATTCACCTTCAGTAACACACAGTAAGTATTGGTTTATATTGTGCCCTTTATAATAGAAGTAGTTAATAGTTTGCATAGCTCAATGACTAATAAAAAAGTATAAATTGTCAAAATAATCTACTTCAAACATTATTAGGATAAATACTGCAGCTGCTGCAGCATAAAACACCAAAATATAAACCTACCTCGTACAATAACAGCCCAAACTCTACAATGTAGGGCAAATTGGCTACAATTTTGATAATAGAAAAATATGCAATCTAAATGACTTATATTTCTGTACCAATTAAGTAAGTAAAAGGGAATCTAGCCATGTTTATTGTTTTAGTATGCACTATTAC
This sequence comes from Pododesmus macrochisma, assembly GCA_032359645.1. Classification (NCBI taxonomy): domain Eukaryota; kingdom Metazoa; phylum Mollusca; class Bivalvia; order Pectinida; family Anomiidae; genus Pododesmus; species Pododesmus macrochisma. The sequence continues at coordinate 9,717 of JAUMGZ010192131.1, read as the reverse complement.
ATTTTATAGGTGGACAAGAATATCTACAGAACACATTTTGCAAGGTGCCCCTCCCCCTCCAGAGAAACGATATGGTCACACTATGGTGGCATTTGACCGTCACCTGTATGTTTTTGGTGGTGCAACAGGACAGACATTGCCTAATGAGCTGCACTGGTTAGTACTGTACCTGTTATTATAGAAAGCGATCAACATAATAATATATTTCTTTTTATAGTGGATAAAATGTTTTGTCATAATGGAACTTAATGGGTGTTAAAAAGTGATAGATATACAGAATATGGTGGCATTTAATTGCATTTTCTACACACAAAAATGTGCTTCGGCAAACTATGATTTGGCTCAATATTGGTTTTTAGTGTCGATAAGGTGTACATGGTGCAGTAATACAAAGCTTTCAAAGAAAACACACAAGAGATAAATAATCATTATGTAACATTGTCTGTAGTATTTGTAAAAGTAAATTAAAATCGCAGTTATGTTTTAAATTCTTACAAACAAATTTTTTTTTTATTCAAAGTTAGTTTTACATTTTATACATACAGATACAAAACATACTACAGATAATACAGGTACATAAAATAATTTTGTTTTTGACAAACATTGAAACAATTAAGAAATGAACTTACTAACAAAAGTTTGTTTGCAATCAGATGTTGACATACTCAAAACGTTCATAATGAAGTGATAATACTGACGTTTATTTCTTACAGCTTTGATTTGGATTGTCAGACTTGGTCAGTGACTGATCCATCCAGTGAAAGTCAGGTATGTTTATAGCTTAAATATTCATATTATGGAACAGTTATATCTTTATTATATTTATCAATGTTTACATTTAAAATCAAATAATTGATTACACAAGTTTTAAAAATCAGTGACAGAAGTTTTTTTGTGGTTGTTCTTTGCAGCACCTCCATATCTTCATGCAGAAATTATCCCTTGTGCTGACATCAGATATGTTGCGAAAAATATAACTTTGCATATATTTAGTTATAAAAACTTTTATGCCCATTGTTGAAAACTAAAAGATACTTTAAATCTGAAATTACTTTGAATATTTACATAGTGTAAGCTTTAAGCAAGGTGGATAGTTCAGCATCATAATTCTATATTGCAAGTGAATGTCTAACTATGCATAATTCACTTAATCCCTGTCAAGACTTAATTAAGGTGACAATTTACAGAAGTTAATAGCTTTTCATTTATCATTCAGGTACCAGCTGGACGTTTGTTTCATGCAGCATCAGTTGTAGGAGATGCGTTGTATGTGTTTGGAGGAACTGTAGACAACAATGTTAGGAGTGGAGAAATGTATAGATTCCAGGTAAGCACTTCTATAGGCAGCACATAAGGTACTGATTGTGTAAGCAATGTGTTTTGTCATTCTGGCTATTGATTATTGACTTGAGCTATGAATGATTGGTTATAATTTATGAAACTTTTGCATTCTAGTTATCTTTTTTGTAACAAAATATTAATGAAACTGAATTGATAAAAAGTCCGAGTCGTTTATGTTTAAGTTAGCAACTATCGGTGGTTTCTTAAATATAATGCATTGATTAATTTTTCAAAGAGCATGAAACATAATAATTTGTATCTTTTACATTTTAGAATGGACAAACACTTTACATTATTATCATACATTTTTCAGTTTTCAAGCTATCCAAAGTGTACCCTTCATGATGACTATGGTAAAGTACTACAGAACAGACAGTTTTGTGATGTAAACTTCCTTGTTGGACAGGTATGGTTATGCCTTTAATTGTGCATGTTAATGTGTTACCATGACTACAGTGTTATCAGACTACAACAAACAAGAATCTCAAATGAGGTTTTAGTTTAAATTGTATTAACATTTCATTATAAGGTCTTTGATCGCTTAAGTAGCTCATTAGTAAGTTTCTTGATGGAAGTTTTGGGTTCAGTTTCTATCGTGTCACATCTATGACATTAAATAAGGTAATTTTCTTGTTTCCTGCCAAGTGCTTATCATTTCTTGGTCAGAGGACTGGTTGGCTCGGTGTTGGTATATTGTGACCCAGTGAAGTATCATGTCAAAGTGTGCGCAGTGTGACATTTCAGTGAGACAGCTCTATAAAGTCTGAATGTGTGGCACTCTTTCGTGTCATTGTGAATACTTGTATACATGTTTCTTTTATATGTATTATTCAGGATGAGATCAAGATATCAGCACACATTGCCCTTGTGGCAGCCAGATCTCATTGGTTACAGGGCAAAATCAGAACAGCTAAACAGAACTTACAGGTTTGAATTTAAACAAAAATTATTGTCACTTGAGCTGAAATATTTTGTACTTTTAAGATGTATTTTTACTTCAGTGGCCAAATATTATTTTAACAAACACTTTTCCATACTCTTTTCTGCAATAGCTGTGTCTCAAAAACGGTCATTTTGCTACATAAAATAGCAGATTAATCCATGTTAAAGACTTCAAGTTTTCAAGTTACACCAAGTTCAACTTGTCAATCATTGTCAATTGATATTAATGATAAGATTCTGTTTTGAAAAAAGTTTAATAGTTATCATTTCTAAAATCGCCATTTTGATAATTAGAATTAAACATTATATGTAATGTATTACAACATTACAGGAAGGCGAGTCTGGATCGGCTGTGGTGGAGGTCAAATTGTCTGATGCTGACCCAACTGCTTTTGAGTTGGTGTTATCTTACATTTATACTGACAAAATCATGCCAACAACTCAAGGTAAGATTTAGGTAAGATTTGTAAACAACTTGTCCAGTTAATTAAGCCATTATATTTATGATAAGAATGTCTACCAACCCATTGACTCCAAGTGTTCTTCTTCATAAAATAACTAAATAAGGTTGGATTTGTAGTTGAGTTTAGTAGAGACCAAAAACTCCAAAATATCTGACACCCTCCCTTGTCTTATTTAATGCCCCTTCATTACTAATTATTTTTCAATATTCAACCAACTTCCTTTGAGTATCTCTGGTTAGAGGAGATTCACATTTATTGAAATGATAGGGTTTAGTGCCATATGTGAAAATTTGACAAAATTTCTATAATGTTTTTAAGTAACCCAGTATTGTAGAGATTGATGCTTGCATATGTAGCACCATTAGGACATGTATATTCAAGTTTGCTGAAGATGTGGCCCTTAGGTAAAAAAGTTTATGCATTAGGGTTGTAAATTACCTAATAACATTATTTATAGTGCTGTTGCATTGAAATGAAGTTGACCATGGGTTACATACATGTTAGAATTATACAACAGATGCCATACTTAAAATTATAAATAGATTTTTGGTATCTCAAATAAAAATAAAATGCTTTCCTCCCTTATCTAAATTGACAAGATAAAGATAAATAAACAAAAGAATTGTAGAGAAATCTTAAATTGACAAGATAAATATTAACAAAAGAATTGTAGAGAAATCTTGATAACAAAACTTTACAATGTATGTTTGGTAATGTTTTAAATACGACATTAATATTGTTTTACAGGACAGGAACACAACAGTAACGAGGTGATCTTAATGATGATGGATGTATATAGACTGGCATTACAGGTAAGATAACAGATGATCTTTATGACGATGGATGTATATAGTCTGGCATTACAGGTAAGATAACAGATGATCTTAATGACGATGGATGTATATAGACTGGCATTACAGGTAAGATAACAGGTGATCTTAATGATGATGGATGTATATAGTCTGGCATTACAGGTAAGATAGCAGGTGATCTTAATGATGATGGATGTTTATAGACTGGCATTACAGGTAAGACGGCAGGTTATCTTAATGATGATGGATGTTTATAGACTGGCATTACAGGTAAGACGGCAGGTGATCTTAATGACGATGGATGTATATAGACTGGCATTACAGGTAAAATAGCAGGTGTTCTTAATGATGATAGATGTATATAGACCGGCATTACAGGTAAGAATAAATGAAACTATTACTAGTTGCAGTATGGGACAGAGAAATCTTAAATTATATCAAGCATAAGGCTTTGAGTATGAATTAACCCCTTTTAGTACCCCTGTCAGATGTTGTAGAGTATAACAATTAGGTATAACCATATTGCCATAGAATTGAATTTATGCACAACTGTACAACATCTGTACCATCTGGGTGTCTGCTTGAGCAGTTAATATTGAAGCACACATTAAGATAACTTAACTATACATAGAATAAACCACCCTGTGATTGATGTTTAAACTTCAGTGCTTAAGTTCTATTAATTTTTGACTTAATATTTCTCAATTTCAGTTTCAAATGAGAAGATTAGAAGAATTATGTGTGCAATACTTGGAGGCCTGTATAAGTCATAAGAATGTGTTGGTAGCCCTTCAGAATGCTGCAAAGCTGACCCTAGATTTCTTAAAGGTATTTATGTTCCTTCATGCACACAAATCACTATTGTATGTTATATCCCAAGATAATGCATTTTACTTTATATATTTGCTGTAAGTCTACAGGCAAAATTACAAAGATATCAATTGGATGTGAACTTGTGGGTAAATATTAATTTTTTTTAATTAGTCCATCTGGACCCAAAGGTCATACAAATCCTGTCCGTCCTAAACTTTACAGATTTTTGACTTCTCCTTAACTACTTGACAAATTTCATTCAAACTTGGTAGGAAGTATCCCTAGGGTAAGGGGATTCAGATTTGTTCAAATAAAGGGGCTCGGGGCCCCCAGGGGCCACCAAAAGGGGGAAAATTTGACAAATGTTCAAAAAAAATTCTAATAAACTAGGAGGCCTATTGCTAAATGTTTTGGTATGTGGTAACTTTAAGTTATGGAGAACCAAGTTTGTTTAAGGCGTGACCCTGGGGTAAAAAATAGCTTACACGTTTTTGGGTCAAGGTTCAACACTATAGCAAACATGTTAGCTTTTCACATTTTCGACTTTTTGTCCAAAACTTCAATTTCATCCAAACTTGATAGAAGACTTTGCTAGGGGAAAGGAGTTCATGTTTGTTCAAATGAGTTCAGGGGGCGCCAAGAGGGGGAACATTTGACAAAATTTCAAAAATCTTCTAAATAACTAGAAGGCCTAGAGGTTTTGCTTTTGTATGTAGTAACTTAATTGCATGGAGAACTATGTTTGTTCATGGGGTGACCTGGGGTCAAAAATAGGTTACGGATCTTATGGTCAAAATTAAACACTGCATATAAAGCAAATATGTTAACTTTTCAAATTTTTGACTTCTTGTCCAAAACAACAAGACAAATTTCATCCAAACTTGGAAGAAGACATCCCTAAGGGAAGAGGGTTCAGATTTGTTCAAATGCAAGGGGTCTGCCCCCAGGAGGGACCACTAGAGGGGCTGGAACGGGAAAATTTGTAAAAATTATAAAAATATTCTTCTAAAAAACTAGATAGCCTAGAGCTTAAAGCTTTGGTATGTAGTAACTTTAAGGCATTGAGAACCAAATTCATTCCAGGCGTGACCCAGGGGTCAAAAATGGTTTTACCCATTTTGGCATCAAAGTTCAACACTGTATATATAGCAAATATGTTAACTTTCAACATTTTTTACTTCTTTTCCAACACCACTGGACCAATACCACCTAAACTTGGTTGATGTCATCCTTGGGGGAAGGGGTTCAGATTGATTCAAATGATAGGGCTCAGTACCCATTGAAGGTCACTTGGGGGCCCAAACGGTGAAAATTTGACAAAAAATTCAAAAATCTTCTTATAAAATAGAAGGCTTAGTGCTTAATGGTTTGTAGTACATTTAGGGCATGGAGAACCATCTTTGTTCAAAGCGTGAGCCAAGGGTCAAAAGTACTTAAATGCCAATTAGGGCTGGGACGATTCAGGATTTTCTTGAATCGGTTCGATTTGATTCATTCCCTCTTGATTCGATTTATTTTGATTCAATTTGATGAATATTTATTGATAATAAATTTTGTAATTCACTCACAAAATAACAAAAACGGAAATAGATCACACATGTACCTTTATTAAGGGTCAACAAAACAAAACTGTTGACTATGCAATCAATGGATTAAATTATGCGGAATTCATGACCAGATTAACATTAGCAGGAAAACAGAATAAAAAGAAGATAGTCTTGGACAATTCTTCACTAACGGGATCAACAAGTTCTATGAGTACTCATATGCAGAGGAAACGCAGCATTTTGCTGGCTGATTCTGGTTCTGCCTCTTGTCTTAAAACTGACAGTCCATCGTCAGGGAAACGGTCAACTAGTGACTGTGAAGACCAGAGGCAGGAGGAGAATCGGCCTGTGAAATGCCGCGTTTCCTATGCATATGAGCACTTGTAGAACTTGTCGACCTGTTATATATTTAAATGTTACCATAACACATAACTTGCAAACAGTCACAGTTTTGTCTACTTTCCCTCATTTTCTAAAAATTTAAGTCGTTCCCACACTTTTCGCCACCATTTTGTTTACTAATGCGTAGTATAATTTTAGAACTGAACCAAACCGTTTTCCGGTATTCTGGATTCGTGACTCGAATCAAACGTGCTGAATCATGGTGCACCAGTATTTTCGGTGCACTGCACAGCCTAATGCCAATCCAAATGGACATGTAATAAAAAAGATCCATCTCATTTCTAATGGTCTGTTAGCATGTGTTAATAACAGAGTTTTGCTTGTTTCTAGCTTTCTGTTAATTATATGTTATTACAGGAGTTCTGTCTGAAGTTTATTGTCAAGGAGAGTAATTGTAATCAGATTGTGATGAGTAAAGAGTTTGAAAGTATAGACAAACCTCTCATGGTAGAAATCATCAGACGTAAATTGTCTCAGCAGTCACATACACGCATGCTGCCAGAATCGCATCAAGAACACATGGATAGTAAGTAATACAGACTGTCTCAGCAGTCACATACACGCATGCTGCCAGAATCGCATCAAGAACACATTGATAGTAAGTAATACAGACTCTCGCAGCAGTCACATACACACATGCTGCCAGAATCACACCAAGAACACATGGACAGTAAGTTATACAGACTCTCTCATCAGTCACATACAAGCATGCTGCCAGAATCACATCAAGAACACATGGATAGTAAGTAATACAGACTCTCTCAGCAGTCACATACACGCATGCTGCCAGAACCACATTAATAACACATGGATAATTAATTATACAGACTGATATGGACACAAGTTTGGGCTTGTGTATTTTAAAAAGTATAACAAGCAAAACTTAATTTTTTTCAGAAAGTCTTCATTCATAGAGTTAAGAATTTGGATATTTGAAGTTTTACAGCAGCATTATGTGTGCTTATTGACTGGAAGCCTTGCTTTTTCACCTATCTGATTGAAGCTTTTATGTTATAAAGACAGCCTTAATGTTGAAGCATTTCAGTGATCTAATACTAGCAGTATAAATAATTTTCTTTCAACTGAAACATGGATTAAAATGCCAAAAAATATATTAAGGGTTGTTCCAGAATTAACCACATGGAGGGAAGGGACACACTTTTTCAGAGGCCCCACCACCCATCAAATATTAAAACTGATTTAATATAAGGAATGGTACGCAGATCTTGATTGAACACCACCACCCATAATATATTAATTCAAGTGTCTCCCACCCTCCCATATGGTTAACTCAGGGACAGCCCTAAGATGTTTAATGCAAGTTACATTTATTGAACCACTAAACCTAATAAGGGATTTTTCTATCTAGATTTTCCATTCTACTGAGAATGATGGGAAAGATTTTCATTTCCTGAAGTAACTCTGGCATATCATTGTTATGCCAGCTGATCTGTAATGTGTGTAAAACTATAATCATAAGATTATGTTTGATGCTCAACAAATGTTATATAGATAATGTCTTTATTCCTAGGTAATTGTCTAGAGAAGGATATGGAATTGTTCCTGGAGGGCAGTGAATTCTGTGATATTACACTCATGTTGGATGGACATCCGTTTAAAGCACACAAAGCAGTACTGGCAGCTCGCAGTAGTTACTTTGAGTCTATGTTCCGCTGGAAACCAGATGATGACACAGTCACTGTAAGTCTAATACAATTGAACTAGTAAAAGGCTCATACTAAGAACATATGAAAAATTGACTTGCAAATTCACCAATTTGTAAGCCTTTACTTGATTTCATTTAATATTGTTGTTTGTTTTTCTAAACATATGTCAACATGCTGTAATATCAGAAATTTTCATTGTGAAAGATTGTTGTTATTTTTAAAATTCAATGCAAGAAACAAACTTTAACTTTGTAGGCAAAAAAATTACATACTTTTTTCTTGGGACCTTCCTTGTCTAATTTAAAGCCCCCTCATCACACATATTTGTTGTCTGTCCTGCTGGTCATTAGGTTAACATACTTGCCAAATTTTCAAAATTTTAATGGTTGAGATATTGTGTGTCTTAAACTAAAATTGTCTCAAAAGCACTTACAATGCACCCTATTTGGCAAATAATAGTTTTAAATGACATACAGTGTTTTTTGTTGTTTCAAATGCAATGTATTAATTTGACTTGAGATTGAAACAAGATTTATGGAGTACTGAGGATATGAACCAGTCAAAAATGAGGGTAAAAAATCGGGTGTCTCCCTCTTAAATAGGGAGACTTAACAATAATGGTTAAATATATACAGTGTAGGTCTTTGATTATCTAAAATTGGTATTACAGTAAAACCTCGCCTAACGACCACCTCAAAATTAAGACCACCCCGCTATTGAGACCACTTGTTTTCAGTCCCGATGGTTTTCCTATATAATTCTTTGTATTGCATGTTCGGAATTGCGACCACCTCACAATTACGGATTACGACCAGTCATTACAGTCCCAACGACCATTTACACAGGTAACTGGACTTCCCTAATGCGACCGCCCGCAGACATAATTATCTTCTCATTGTGATATTTACCTATTGCGACCAGATTAACTAATTACTATCGCCCGCGGTCCGACCAGTGTGCTTTAATTAACTGGCCAGGCATCAACAGTATAACGACCAACGATCCAAGCCATGTAAATGGACTTACGGCTTTTGAAGATCATTTTTGTTTTTCGTATATTAACTGCTTTGTCAAGACGATATAATAAAGTCGTCCATGAACATTGTCAAACGAAAGGAAAACCTAAGACGCACGTTCGTTCAGCCCGTTCATTCATTCCGTTTCGCTTTCGTTCTTTTGCGTTTATTTTTTGTTCATTTTCCGTTCGTTCACCTTTCGTTCATCGTACGTTTACCGTTCATTCACCGTTCGTTCACCGTTTATCGTTCGTTCCGTTTGTAAAGATGAACTCTGATTCCCTTGTAACTTAAAATGGAAACATCACGAACTTGTATTTAAAAAAAATCTAGAAGCGAGCCCAGTCGCTTGCGATTTGGTGAGTGTTTCCTGTTACACCGCCGCAAAAAACCACACTTGAATTCAACCTCCTAATATTCAAATAAAAATGAATTTGAACACATGCTAGCAGACAAACCTTGCTGATTGTATATACATATATTGCATAATCCTTACAAGAAGACTGATGATATGTATATGCATTCGACAATCATATGTATGCCACTAATCATGAAGTTGCTTTGCAATTTTTACGCAACAAGTTATCACCAATGACGTAATCTTATAAAGTTTACTGAAGTCTTTTCTATTCAAAATAATTCTTCTCTTGTGTCCATTAATGACAGCAGCTTCGAGCAATATCTGGGGTTCGCGACGGGGTAATTCACACAGA
>JAUMGZ010192120.1:0-13160 GCA_032359645.1 Pododesmus macrochisma | reverse complement strand
AGGGAGATTCGATGTTTTATCTCCCCGTCATGCGGTACGTTTTATCAAATCAGAGCTTATTTTACACCAATGAGGTACATGCATAATGATACGTTTAGCTCTATGGAGGCATTTGTTGCCATTATGATGATTAGTCGACTTAGATTTTCTTGACCTTTTTGCGATTTTTTGGTGACTTGTCGTAGTTATCACGAAAAGGAAGCAAACTATACAATGCAAACTATCTCTTCGTGTAAGTGGTAAGTGATAAGGTGGTAATCGAAAGCCAAGTAGTTCCTTCTAGGCTTTCGCAGTGATATAATTTTGCAACAAAATCGAGATAAACTTAATGAAGTAGACTAAATCGACATCAATATTATGCCACCATAACCTCCAAAACATCATAGGATCACCAGCGTACATATCTGTTACATGTAAAAACATTATAAGTTGAATTACATGTAGTAGCGTCTCTTTGGTGTTCAACAAAAATGTAAAACTGTAAACGATTTCTTTGAATTGGATTTTGTTCAATACATGTTACGAATGATTCAATAAAGTCTTAGTATGCATACACCAGCAGGCTATATCAAAACGGATATTGCAGGCTCTTAACAAAATATTATTGCAGTGTTTACATTTCTATGTGATACGAAGTTGAACCACAATAAAAATATGACCTATTTTAAGAATTTGCTTGGGTTTATCCGCTGCAAGTCATCTTAAAATGGTCTTTAAAACCGCTCAATCTAAGACAGGTTTATGTAAGTAAGTCTTACAAGTATTTGTATGTAGATATGAAGGTTGCTTTAACACATTGTTTGCAGACAGCAGTGTCGTCATAAATCCAGAGTAAATGCGAGGGAAGAAACTAATTAAACCAAAGACTACAGTGCCCTCGTTATAAATGATTGATGTTAGATTTAGGTGGGTGCTTGTCATTATATTACCCTCTTTCAAAAAGCTGGCGTGGTATATAGCTAAGCCCAACATACAGTACCTATGGCAGCCTGCTAAGCAATGTGTTTTTGAGATGTCCTAGGACATTAAGGATGGGATCTGTTTCCGTAATCTAGGTGTTCTTTTATCTATCGATTCATCATATATTTAACATAGACATTGCGTTTTAACGCACGCAATTAGATTAACTATGATTTATCTTATATTAATGGTGAACTAGTCGTGCCGCCATTATTGATCTAGGAAGATAAGATTCTCTAGTCTCGGCAGGTTGTCCTGTAACGTAGTCTTAAACTGCGAGGAGTAACACTCAACGTTACCTGCACGCTTTGAAAAAACTGCGTATTTTCTCTTTTCTATTACCAGGAATGTAAGTGTTGACTCGCATAAAATACACAAACAATTAACTTGACCTTTTAGGCGCTAAAAATAAAGAATAACAATAAGATGTTATTGATAACATTCTCAGTATGTGGGGTAACAATTAAACAATGAGATGGAAACTCAAATGTACTACACTTTTACTGCCTCGTTTGCAACATGTTTGGAGTTGTGTCTGTTGTCTGAACAATTGCGTTTGTGAACCTATTTGTTGTCGTTAAACAGGAAGGTTAACACATAAATTAGAAAACTATCTACATATAGTTAACACCACGGGTTTGTTACATCAGTACTCCTTTTAAGTGTGCTGTCAAAGTTTTGTACATGTATTCTTGGATTATGTGCACCAAATAGTCTGGGCAGAATATTCATCGCTCCAAAAGTCACTTTAGAGAAAAAGCAATAAAAGGAATTTACGTTTTAATCATGGTAATTGTTCGCTGTTGTTAATACGTTTCCAATGTTTCAACTAGAATAGATTGCCCCTACGAGAAGAGCCACGGGGACCCGCAGCCATTCGTCTTTTGTTTATTTGTTGCTTTAGGCCCTCCTCCTTTTAATTTTTTCATATTTGATGTAAATGCGCTAGGTTACAAAATGACACAATAATGGAATGTTAGAATTAACAACCACATGACATCAGAAATTAACCAAACTCAACTATAAAAATGTGTATTTGACAATCAAAGGAATTTGACTCAACATTGATTTACACGTCTCCATCATTCGCAAGGATTTAGATTCCAAATGGTTAAAACATATGCTGTAAATAGACTTAAGTCCAATCTCCAGTATCAAAGGGTATCGATTTGTTGCAGTTTTTATTATTGATAGGAGGCAGTATATGTCCTCAATTCGATTCCACAGATAAACATCAAATTCCTTATATAAATTGTATCCAGATGCGAGTAAATTGATGTTTTGGTTTAGTAATGTGCGTGATGTGTTTACGGTAATTGGCCAAATTTGATCCTTGATCCTCGGTTAAAAAGGAGTGTGGAGACACATTAGTGATGTTCATGTTTGTTACAAACCTCGTATGTGCTGGTGTCTTACAGTGTTCAAGCAATCCGAGATATTAAAATATATTTTGATTTGGGAAGATACTATATATTGATGTCTTATACTATTCTTTCGGATCTCATAAAGTTTGATATTGAAAATAAAGGAGGGTCTCTATATTGCCAACCTTTCAAGTACAGTCATTTTTCCTTGTTCCGTTTAGCTGAACATTTCCATTTCTGAATAATCAGTTTCCCCGACTTTGCCTTTATCAATTAATATGTAAAATTTAAATAAATAAATTTGTCGAACTAAGACTTGAAAATAATTAAATGTAATCAATTGTTCTAAAATTGTAATTATTACTTGAAATATATGGAGTATTCGAAACCGGAAAATGCTGATTCAAAACTAGGAAAATTACTCAATCATGTTGGTAGACCACGTGCCCTGTACAATGTGTTGTACATGCACGAGTTCATTTTTTCTTTTGATCCAATCTGCCAACTGCCTTAATGCATTTTCACGATTTACATTAAACAATTAAATACTACACAGTATTCAAAGTTTACAACATTTGTTATATGGGAACCATGAATTGATTCCACGGCTTTTAGCGCAGGTTATAATTAAAGTTCAATATCGGGTAAATGTTAAACATGAAAGTGCACATCTGCTAAGAAAGGTCAGCGTGTTTAGGAATATAAATATTGGTATTATTACGGAGCGACAGAATGGGGACACTTTGAGAAAAGTCGGTCATGAAGCATGGTGTAGATCATTATACTCTACAGTAACAGTTAGCATTAGTGTGAGGTATTAAATCATAAAGGATGATGCGAGTCACACAATCAATTTTTACAGCTGAACAGAACAGTAAACACAATTAGGACCAAACAATTACCAAATTAAAGTTACATTACAAAGGGATAATTAGATTGCAAGTCAATGAGAACTGAGCCGCTTTAAAAAAAACAAATAGTAATATCTTCGGAGAAAGCCAATCTAACAGAAGTAACTCGGTACACATGGGTCAAAGTCCAATGTTAATTGTCAGTCGTTATTGGATATGGTAATTTATAATTTGTACAAGTGTGGAAGTGAACGCTTAATACCTGCAGTGTGATTGATTGTGTAACACATAAAACACCACCACTGTCCCACTGACCTATTGATTCCAGCCAGTAACTAACCCGTCTGTAGCATCTATCGTAAAAACACAAGACATTCTTATATAGATTATAGGTTCTTTGGAAACCAACCAATTATGTGGTAAGTGGTGGTTATGTTTTTATTGTGATAACATTATTTTAATATTTGACATTCTTAGAGGATGGATCTGACGGAGGGTCGATGACACCATCACATTTACAGGAGGTGGATGAAATGAGTGAAGGTCGCGCCAAAGACTATCAGATACAGAGGTTAATTATATAGCCACAGGCAGACATGATCTGTATCTTTATGTTTGAAAGGTTACTAAATACGAGGTGTATGGTTAATTGATCTTTCAATTAATTCACAGTGATGACGTCAGCTTTATTGTCTTTCTCGGTTGTGTACCCACATTCAATGCTGTGTTCTCGAATTAATCAGCATTCCAGAGAAATGAACATGTAACAAGACGTCTTTATATACAAAGACATAGGACACGAAACATTCCATTTTCGTGGGAAAACAATTTCAGTAAGGCATGAATTGCCTTCTATGTGAATGAATTACATTATCGACAGAATTTGTATATTAATTCAATATGTTTCAGAATAAGTTTATAGACACTATTTTTTAAAACAAATTCTACGTAATAACGTAATTATATATTTCCTTGCTAATTCTTTCGTTACAATGCGTTTCGTTTACAACACAAGTTTGAAACCAATACTATCACTCTGAAATCAAACTTTTTATCACGAGAAATAAACTTGTTCGTTAAATTGATTTTCTTTGTAAAACATAAAAATAGTTTTCACGTGGCTGATTTTCAGTCACATACATTTTTATAGTACTGTAGATCACTGGAACTTTACTTTGGAAAAGTGTTTCCCTTTGTGAATGTGGCATACATTTGTTATATATTATATGCACACGTAGTAGATGTGGATTGTGTTACTGTGGGATCTCTGCTTGTTATAAGATGAAGGGCAATTAGAACTGGGTCATGCACTTGTACAGGTTGAAGGTTTCTTGCTTGTAGTTTTCGTTTGAAAGACCAAACTGTTGTTAAAACGTGGCTTCCAAAGAAATGATCATTACCCTATCAAAACAATCACGATATCAGTATTTTTGGCAAGACAATTAGATATTGGGGTGTGGTTTTTGTTAATCGTTTCCATCGTGACTTTTATCTCCCTCTTCTTTGGCTTTGCAGCTTTAAATTAGCGAGGTCTTGTCTATTCTAAATTCATTTCCTCTAAAGCCTTAATGACGGCTGCTTCGAAACTAGACCTGGTATTCGGGACGCTGTTGTCTCGCACAGAGTATTGGCTATTTCCTCTTATAAAAAAAAATACTTATTGGAGGTATGTTTTATATTGCCTTTTTTGTATTGTGTGATTATACGTATGCATGTCGATTTAAATGTAAGAATATAAGTAAGCTTGTATGACAAATTCCAGTGAAGAAAACACTGCACAGCAAGTGCGTGTATGATAACACAGTTCGTTTCTAAAAGTAAAAACTGTTAATATCTCAACAAGGGAAGGATAAAATCTCAACTTGATGGAAAAATGAAGTAATGATAAAAACTATAAATACAACTAATTTTTAGTTTATGATATAATACGAGCTATCCGTGGTGTAAAACTAGATCAATATACCACTCCTTACAAAGCAGTCATGTAGCTCAGTCTTTACGACAAAATTACGGTAGCATTGTTCTAATTACAACTTTATCCTGAAAGCATGTTACATAACCTCCCAGACAGAGCTGAAATAGGATTATCTATCTTATTATTGTTTTATTGCAGAGAAAATTTGGCCCCATTACTGATTATGCAACATTAATACTCGCTACGTGGTCAACAAAATTGAATACTCGCTACGTGGTCCAAAAACATGAATACTCGCTAAGTGCTCCACAAACATAAATACTCGCTACGTGCTCCACAAACATAAATACTCGCTACGTGCTCCATAAACATGAATACTCGCTACATGTTTCACAAACATAAATACTCGCTACGTGCTCCACAAACATGAATACTCGCTACGTGCTCCACAAACATGAATACTCGCTACGTGCTCCACAAACATGAAAACTCGCTACATGTTTCACAAACATTAATACTCGCTACATGTCCCACAAAACATGAATACTCGCTACGTGCTCAACAAACATGAGTACTCGCTACGTGCTCCACAATCATGAATACTCGCTACATGTTTCACAAACATGAATACTCCCTACGTGCTCCACAAACATGAATTCTCGCTACGTGCTCCACAAACATGAATTCTCTTTACGTGCTCCACAAACATAAATATTCTCTTCGTGCTCCACAAACACGAATACTCGCTAAGCGCTCCACAAACGCGAATACTCGCAACGTGTCCCACAAACATGAATACTCGCAACGTGCTCCACAAACACGAATACTCACTAAGCGCTCCACAAACGCGAATACTCGCAACGTGTCCCACAAACATGAATACTCGCAACGTGCTCCACAAACATGCACCACGTGTTAAATGCGCCCTTAGAAAATGTGAAAAAAGAACTAAAAACACTTGTAACAAAATAGAAATTGATTCGTCCCAGTGATTGAAGACAACGTCGCACATATAAATCGTCTACGAATAGACTTACATTTATCTCATAGTCTAGGGTTGAGTTTATATATTAATGCATTTTTCATCAGATTACATTTACATTTATAACATTTTTAAAATTACGAAACATCATATATGTATTCTTGTATACATCGGGCAGATCAATTCAATTTTCAAATATTCTGTTTACTTACAGATGCATCATATTTACTTTACCCACAGTGTTGATGGACCACCTACTCACGATATGGTCTCATTTGTTCCCGACAAATATATAATAAAATAGCTTCAAATGAGATCTATATGTAGAACTCACGGAAGTCACAACAGAAGATGAATCTATCATGATACAGAGAACGTCTTGAAAGTTGTCCCCATTGCAAGGCTACATTTTGTGTCCAGAGGAAACGATACCATCAGAAGATCTTGAACGGACCACCAATATATTTAATATCTATAAGAGTATAAACCAATTATCTGTTCGATAGGACCAAAACCAAGTATCAAGGCCTAGTTAAAAATGAGACAACTCTACAAAAACATTTAAAGAGTAATTAATCTACGATATTCATCTAATCAGGGACCGTGATCATTCTTAGCATCGTGTGTACTGGCAATGTTGTCAGAGCTTATCATGGACACTTTATGTACAGGTCATGGCTTCAACGACGTCACATGGAAACAGATGAAAAATCATGTCAAATGTATGACAAGAAGCGAGACCTGCGCACACCAATGGATATGCAGATGTGTAAACATGACAGAAAATTAATCACTTAGCATTGATTTTACACCAACTTGGATAGAAAGTAATGAAATAGATGTGTCTTATCATACGATTGATTTGATAGTTGTTAAGGACATCCGTCATATTTACACACGAGTAAACACTTGACCACGGCGTGTATGTGAGATGTTTTGGCCACAACCTATACGCTGTCATGTCATGCTGCAGAGCATTGCTTCTGGAAGTAACATCCAACAATGAAACAGTCGACCATGCAAGGCTTATAAATGAGATTTGAACCTAATACAGACTGTGTTGCCTCCTCAATCCTTTGGTTTTATCAACAGATCCCATTTGTCTTTGAAATTTTCACCTTTTACCCTATAACATGTACTCTCACTTAATGGTAGGCGACAGTGGTGATCAATCAATGTCAACCAGTGGTAAACGCTGCTTATCACGTCTGCTCAACACAGGCACACTCACTACCCCGAGTTTTTGACGATGTCTGCTCAACAGAGGTACACTCACTACCCCGAGTGACGATGTCTGCTCAACTGAAGCGCATTCTCACGTCCCACCAGTGGTAAACGCCTCTTGTCATGTCTGTTCAACAGAGGCGCATTCTCACTACCCACCAGTGGCTGCTTATCATGTCTGCTCATCAGAGGCACAATCACTACCCCGAGTGTGAAACGTTTCTGACGATGTCTGCTCAACAGAAGCGCATGTCTCACTACCCACCAGTGGTAAACGCCTTTTGTCATGTCAGCTCAACAGAAGCGCATTCTCACTACCCACCAGTGGAAAACGCTACTTATCATGTCTGCTCAACAGAAGCGCATTCTGTGGAGCCTTCCCGAATTGCTAAGTTGCTGTCTTTGTTTTGTAACCATCACCCATGTGTTCTTGCATCGCAATCTTTCAACTTCAATAGGAAAGTGCTTCACAATGATTCATCCTTTAACTTTAATCTTTGTTGAACGCATACTTCATGCTTCTACTTGTATGCTGCTTAACATATCTCCTCTCTGTACTGTTGGGTCCACCATGAGACACTTGCATGATATTGCTCACAGTAAGATAAATATATGAATGCTAGTTTTGCCGTCCATATATATTCTCATAGATGTTTCTGTGACACCGTCATCTGTCCCAGAAACGGGAAAAGTAAACCGGTTACTCTGTATTTGACAAGTGTATTTTTTCCCAGGAAGGGTAAACTGGTTACACAGTCTGACCCAATTGATGTGTATTGCGGGGTTGGTTATCCGGTTACTCGTCATTCCCAATCGATATGTATTTTTTCTCAGGGACGGTAAACCGGTTACTCGTCAGTCCCAATCGATGTGTGTTGCTCAATGATCGTAAAACGTCATGCACTGATACAATTGAGCGTGCATGGTGATTTTATTCATGAGTTTAACCTTTCAATCCTTCCATTTATTCATGATGAGTCATGGTATAATATATGCATGTACTTAAACATCGTAGAAAGAAAAATATCTGGAGGAAGTTTGTTCTTTCCATTTGTCGCACAGTTTGCGAATATACTACAAATACTGTGTTGTCGTATTTCATGTCATAATATTATTTTTGTCGAATTGTCGAAGTTTTGCACTGTCTTAAAATCGCTGCACTATTTGTTATATTGTTGTACTGCCGTGTACGAGTTTGTATTGTACTGAGGGAACAGATTAAGACAGCATTAAACAAATGCAGGAGGTGACGTCATTGGCTAGACTCAAAGCACTGCTTGTGTGAGCCAAAAGTACCATCAAAAATAAGTTTGTTAATGTGTAGGTTTTTTTCTTCAAATAATACTTGGTTTATGTCTGGGAGGAGACCGGTTGTGCGAACGGCAATGACGATGGTACAGTGGTTCTAAACAGAAGCACTCGGCCCCTGGTCGATTTGGCACATCTCGTTTGCATGGTCATTGGATAATGGCTCTTTGTTAATTAATGTATACAGAGAATTATATCCAAGCTTAGGGAATACGTTATGTAAAAGCTTTTAACGTTAGTGTTAAAGCATGCTTACTAACACACAACTGTAAACATTTGATAGTGTAAAAGGTTGAACGTGTAACTACACTATCTATTTTCATTGAACATTTCACAGGCCACGGTGTCCATGTGTGTGCGTCGTTCCGGCTTAGGAAACCATCAGACTTTTTATCTCAGAGGTAGAATTGTGTCTCTGTGAAATGTCATGTTTATTTGCATGGTCGTCGAATAAAAACAAATTTAACTGTAATGATGTTTTCACCGGATTAGTACCGGACAAATGTACTTAACAAAATCTTGTTGTACATTATCATGTATTTTTGCACGTGTCCCTGTTGTTCTTTGCGTTGCCTGATCTTAGATATAGATAATCGGAATATGTGCATACAAAATTATCTTGTCAATAAACATTAATTAATGTCTTGATTTACCTTTTTGAGTATCAAACCCTTAAAGTTAATGCCATTTTTCGAATCACGTAAAATAAGACACTTTTGTTTATGCTATGAAGGCACCGGGGTATACATGCATCATTATGTTCTAGTAACACCGTGGTAAAATCCAAGACAGTATTCGTGAACGCATAGGTCCTTGATCACTGGCAAAACAAAGGACAGCGGAGGACACGCGCAAAAATAAGAACACAATTAATATAGCATTGAAAAGGAAACGTCACGAAATTCTTACTCTTCGAGCAAAAACGTTTCCTGTCGCACGTGTCATCCGCCGTGATGTAACAGTGTTAATTCGTTATGTGAGGCTGGCATTCAATATGTCCATAAACATTTCGCATTTTTAAATGTCTATATTTGCTATCATAAATATATTATGTGTATCCCTATTGTGTTCATGACCTAATTGCTATTCGGGATGATAAGGTTTATTATGTTAACTCATGAATGTAACAGTAGCGATGATTGGCTAAAACGTACCACATGACTGTGAGATAAAACATCAAATATCCCTACGGCGCGCGCTGTCATGAGATTCGATGTTTTATCAACCTGAAGCACGCGCAACTCATTGAAGAATCAGTACAATGAGCATACTGTTTCAGGTCTTATTGTTGTTGTTGGTATAAATAAACTTCAATCACCCTACTTCAAGGGCCATGTCCTTGCTTTACTATGCGAGATGATAGATATAGTGCATCCTCAAAAGTATGCATGACCCTCGATACAATTACATTTAACGCGGAGTTGGCATTTACTCTACATTGACTGTTAATTTGAACGTTACTGAACCTTCAATACGTTATCACCGCCCCGAAAAGCTTTAAAAATTCTCTGTGCCGATAATGAACGAATTGCAATGGGTATTCCATCAAACATGACACAAACTGTAATTTGTGTCGTCTGCCGTTTATTTACTAGCGTAAAGTTGATTTCTACAAGTGATATGTTTTACAATTGTGTATGGATTTCGAGGCGCCACCTATATCGATTTCTACAAAGAACTTCTCTTTTTAATAATGTGTTTACGATCAGAGAAAGATGAATGGTCCCTTGTTACATTGATCTTCGCCGTCAACTCTGATAGTTCAGAATAGTTTCAAAAGAAAACAATTGTTATGTAATTTCCTGTAAAAATGGCCGAGATAAGTAGGAAACAAGTTTAGAGATAAGGCATATATCAGCCCCGCATCTTAATGCAAACAAATTATCCCAGGTTTTCATTTTGAAAATTGATTTGATTTTTAAAGTACATATAACTCGTCATATGAAGTGGAGTTAACACATTGTGTATCTCTATACAGGTTCGCATTAAATACTGAATCATTTTACAGAATACATATATAAGATATTAACATGTAATTCGTACCATATTGTAGAATTTGTTCAATCAATGTTTCTTCAACAATTGTGAAGTTATTTAATTTGCACAAGGCGTTACCGGTTATAAATCACGCCATTTACTAAATTCTTAAATCTGAATACAATAATAAGAACATTCCCGGAATTCTATTTCCCCCATATCCTGGATCGTTTTGTTGTTTAGTTAATACGTTGTGTACTATTGTCTATATCTTTTAAGCAGTCTTCCCACAGAAACGCAACAGTTTTGTTTTTCTCATTACCAGTCTTCCTCATTTAATGGTAGTTAATATTTAAAAAGCATACACCTTCTTTTAACTTCATCTCTGACCCTTTCACCAGAATTGGTAAACTTTGCATTAAAAGATACAGAGTACAATAAATACTGAACATCAAATGTAAAAGTTAAGCGTAAATGTATATCGCACTTCTTCAATTTAACGACTTTTGCAACTATGCATTACGTCAATCAGTTTTAAATAAACGTAAAAAATTCAAGCTTTTGAAAAGAAAAAAAAGCAACTCAGATTTGATGGATAACAGATATATGACGCTTTATCCAGATATTGGAAGGAGACATACAACAATAATTGCCATGTGCCAACTGTTCTGTCGTATAGGTATTGCACACCTGGGACTGTTTCTGAAAGAAACTGGAATTTAAGTATCACCAATTGACACTGTAACGTTAAAACATGTCTTTGTAATGAAATAGACGAATCCAAAGCTCAATAAACCTTGAACAGTGGCATACATGAATGTGTTACACGAAGGAGATAGAACAAAAACTCTAAACGACCAAGGAAATCTCCAGAGAGTAAAACTCACGCATAGCTTTATAATGGCGTGAACCAGCATAGTGTATATGCAATATCAGATTAACATTAAAGATTTGATCTGTAAGAGCCTTGAAAAAACAGTACTATACCAAAAAAATTGATGCACCAGCGTTGATTTGCTGGAAGGGATAATTTTTATGTGTTGATAGATAATGTCGATTTGTAAAGAGAGAAATGTTTATATGTAAGAGATAACTAATGTTGATTTGCTTGAGATAATGTTGATTTGCTCGAGATAATGTTGATTTGCTAGAAAGAGAAATGTTTATTTGTTTGGAGGAAATATTGAGATAGCAAGAAAGATAATGTTATTTTGCTATAGGAGACAACGTTAATATGTTAAAGAGATAATGTTTAATAGTTACGAGAGATAATATTGATATATTAGAGAGATAAACTATTAATTTGTTAGTTGGAGATAATGTTAATCTGTTAAGAGAGATATTCTCGAATAAGAAGAAATATAACGTTGACTTGCTACGAGAGATAATGTTAATATGTAAGAGAGATAATGTTGATTAGTTGCGAGAGATAATATTGATATATTAAAGAGATAAACTGTTAATTTGTTAGTGGGAGATAATGTTAATCTGTTAAGAGAGATAATGTTGATTAGTTGATTTACAATCTGTTAGGGGAGATAAGCTCGAATGTTGATTTGTGATGATAGATAATGTTTATTTATAGATAACTTTTATTTGCTAAGAGAGATACATTTATGCTGATTTTTGAGAGATAATGTTGATTTTTAGAGGGATAATGTTGATTTTTGGGAGATGATGAGTTGTGGAGAGAGACAATGATGACTTGTTAGAGATAATTGTATAAAACAACTCCTTTAATGTTCGTAACTCACACTAGTCTACACGTATAAGAAGATATAACGCTGCTGGTTAAATGTTACCTACATGTATGCCATGTTACCATCACTCTGTTTGTATCCTGTGCTAGTTTACACGTGTGAATAGAGACACTCAGTTTGTTGCCTATTCAGTTTTCACGAATGAGAAGAGATTACTTTGCTTTTTACCTATTTAGTTAACATGTAACAGGTGAGGCTCGTGTGAGTAGATAATTACTCTGTCTGTTTCCTGTGCTAGTTTACACGTGTAAGTAGAGAATTACTCTGTTTGTGTCACAAGCTTGTTTACACGTGTAAGTGAAATTACTATGTTTGTGTCTCATGCTAGTTTATACATTACTCTGTTTGTGTCCCATGCTAGTTTTCACGTGTAAGTAGAGAATTACTCTGTTTGTGTCCTGTGCTTGTTTACGCGTGTAAGTAGATAATTACTCTGTTTGTTTCCCATGCTTGTTTACGCGTGTAAGTAGAGAAGAACTCTGTTTGTGTCCTGTGCTTGTTTACACGTGTAAGTAGATAATTACTCTGTTTGTTTCCCATGCTAGTTTGTACGTGTAAGTAGAGAATTACTCTGTTTGTGTCCTGTGCTAGTTTACACGTGTAAGTAGATAATTACTCTGTTTGTTTCCCATGCTAGTTTGCACGTGTGAGTAGAGAATCACTCTGTTTGTTTCCTGTGCTAGTTTACACGTGTAAGAAGAGAATTACTCTGTTTGTTTCCTGTCATTGTTTGCACGTGTAAGTAGAGAATCACTCTTTTTGTTTCCTGTACTAGTTTAGACGTGTGAGTAGAGAATTACTGTTTGTTGATTGTGCTAC
>JAUMGZ010192098.1:0-13160 GCA_032359645.1 Pododesmus macrochisma | reverse complement strand
ATTCCCATGGGGACTAATTGCGCTCCGCTACTAGCGGACCTATTTCTGTATTTATATGAGGCAGAGTTTATCCAAAAACTACTCAGTTCCAAGAGAAAGACTTTGGCAAAGTCTATTAATTTCCCTTTTTGCTACATAGATGACATTTTGTCACTGAAGAATAAACATTTTTGTTAGTACGTGAACATGATATATCCCTCGGAACTTGAGATAAAAGACACCACTGACCCCGACTTTTCTGCTTCATACTTAGAACTCCTACTAAATATCGACATGAATGGTACCTTTTCCATAAATTTTATGACAAACGTGACGACTTTAGTTTTCCCATTGTCAACTTCCCGTTCTAAGACAGCCACATACCCCCTCACCTGCTTATTGAGTATATGAATCACAGCTAATTCGTTATTCTAGAGCATGTTCTCACTACCAAGACTTTGTCACTAGAAGATTGCTGTATTCTAAATGTGTGTGCTTGACTGATATATATTTCGGCTTGCGTTTTCCGGCAAACCACTTTATTAATTGTTTGTAATTTAATCAGACATTCCATCCAAAGTCTGTCGTCTGTCTGTCTGTCTGTCTGTCTGTCTGTCTGTCTGTCTGTCTGTCTGTCTGTCTGTCTTTGATTATATATATATTTATTAATATAATAGTAACAAGTATGCACGGGACACGTGTTTCAAAGATGAATGAATGTGTTTACGTTCTACATTGTATCTTTTTTTCCACCTAAATGTGTTCATCTAGAAGTGCAATTGGTGGTGAAAACCAACAGTTGAAACATACCTAAATCTCGGTTATTCGAAGTAGATAACGACACAAGTCCGATATCACAGTTCTAAACATTTGGACACGTTAATGCAAATACTATAGACACTTTAGAACCAATAACGAAGTTACTATACATTCTTTATATACTATCAAGTCTGTGATTTTGATGTTTGCGCATTCAAAATAGAATTTTTTCACGTATTCCTCTAGACAGCTTTTTCAGTAATCCAAACTTCGCCAACAGCTAGAATTAGTTATGATATATGTTAATTCAAAAGACTAAACTGACATAATGAATAAATCAATACAAATAAAATGACCTTTGATTAAGCTCAGGATAACACCAGCACACGTTATTATTGACTAACATTTAACACAAAATAAATTTACCCTACATTACAAAAATCTAAATTTCTGTACCTAAAATCTTATTCATGACCGGTCGTCTCTCACCAATTGATTGGTAGAAAAACCAAACTAATACAATATAACACAAAGTGTCTGTCTACAGCTTCCACGATTCATTGGGATAATACGGGTGTACATAAAAATAAGACAGTTATATTAATTACCAATGAAAGAGACACCTTGCTAAAAACAGGATCAGTGGAATCACCAGAACAAAATACATTGACAAACCAACAACGACAGCACAACTTAAGTCAGAAAGATGTTATTTTAAACTGGAACATATGACTTCCTCCAACAGCTTACACACATCAATACGAATATTCAAGTGCATACATAAGAGAGTTTCTATCTAATTCAAAAGTTAGGACACAACATATCGCTGAAGAGTGATATACAGATATGGAAAGAAAAAGTACAGAATTAAAGGTATCTAGAAACTCGAAAATGTGGGAAAGAGAAATCCATATTAATGTAATGTACGCGTATTAAATATAGGATGTTTCAACGTATTCCTCGAATAACACAGAATATATAATCCATAATTACAAATATCATGTAAGGACATACTAACTGACTTTCTTGCTAATTCATTATGTTAATTGGAAAAAGGGACAAAATTCCATGAACAAATTAAAATGAGGTAAATTTTGTACGAGGTAGCAACTTATTGACTACAGCTTGACCTAAAGAGTTAAAATTGTGGTATATTGGACATGACTTAACATTCTTACAAACCTCCCGGTCACAAACTGACAGTTTTAAAAAGAACTTAATGGAACGCGTACGGACGATACAAAATACAAAAATGCAACCTGAATTATGCCTCCGATAAATATGATATTTATAAGAGGAAGGAGCCAAAACTATAAGTGAGTTACCCAATCCCGAACCCCAGATCTGACTTGATGCTGCTCTCATTAATGGACGCAAAAGAAGAATTTATTTTGAATAGACAAGACTTCAGTAAATCAAAGTTACAGAACCAAAGGAAAAAAATCACGATGGTTAAGATGGACAAAAACCATACCCAATAATAATACAAAATTGTCTTGCCAAAATTAAAAATGAGCGCGTTGTCAAAACAGGAGTTTTTAAACGTATTCCTCTGGACACGTGTTTCGAACAACTCAGTTCTTCTCAGCAAAAGTGACGTTATAATAGATATATAGAATTAATATTATCAAAGACAGATAGACTGACTGACTTACTTACATTAAAGAAAGCCGAAATATGCATCCTTTTACATACTCTTAACATCATACCTTGTTACATACCTTGTTACAAATGTACACTAATGTTTATCACATGCAACAACTATTATGTTAATAAATTTATCTTTTAAATAACTACACCTTCGAATGATGCATAAACTATGGAAATATATAGAAAAGGGTTAGCTTCAGCGATTATGTTGGGTTTATTTTCCTTCAGAATTGTCTTCTTAGCAATAATATTAAACAATACATTGCAAGTTTTGCTCCTACCGTTACCTGTTTTAAATCTTCGTATTTCAACTGGAGAATATTAAGGTCAGGGTTCTTTGCTTGAGCTTCAAACCAACCTTTTTCGTACCCAAACCAAGATCTGAAGTAAACTTAAGAGAAAAGAAAAATTAAAATTTAATTAATAGTCTATAGGTATGCTGCACTCTCTTTACTATTTTGGATAGTGTTATATTCATTTTTGACTATATTTTTGTCGTTCGATACTACTTTAACTGTGCATACATTAAAAAAGGAGTGTAATACAATTAATCTTAAAAAGTTCAATATATTCATTTGATACTCCGCGTTGTATGACATATAAATATTAACAGTATCACAGACATCAATTACAGTATCTAGATCCGTAATTCCATAGTCTTATCTCGTGATTCTAAGATATATAAACGTTTTATTCCGTCTATCTGCAATATCCTCTGATTTGAAGTTTTATAGAGAGTTATACTGTTCATTTTATGGATGACCATCTTGTTATGTCCTTTATTGTTATTTCTCATTGTTTCATACAGAGTATATACTCTTTACAATTATATATATAATATTTATTGGGGGCATGTTTCAGATTGCATTTTTGTATTCTTAAATCTGAATGTGTTCTCATGTTGTACATTTTCATGTGCCTGAATGATACCAATAACATTTTGAAATCTTTGCAAACTCTTCTCCCGAAACTTGTGCTCTTCCTGTTATCAAAATGAGTTGTTTATATAACTTAAGCTTGCTTTGACAATACTATATCAAGACTGGTAGTTCATTTCTTTTGGATGCAATGCTTCGTCAACACAATTCTTTCAAGAATTGGTGTACACGCATTGAAGTTTCAAAGTCACTTTCCCCATTATCTCAGAACTTTATACAGTAGCAAGAAACCATTCTTTAATGTTACCAAGATTATGTACGTATATAATCTATTCTTTCCAGAAAAATATAATGCATTTATACAAATAGGTATTACAAAACAAATTGGAAATATCATGTCATGTTACTATTACTATAGAAAAAACTTAAGAAATTGCAAAAAAAAAAAAAACATAAATGGCGTCTTTAATGCAAACCAATATATTTTAAAATAATATTTTAGTCAATTAGTAGCGATTGTACAAAAATACTAAATGTAGTTATATTGTTTACATTTTGTGTTACTTCAATATTGTGTAAATCTGTAACAATTCTTACTTTATCGTAGTTTTATTGACTGCTTTCTTATTAAACACTCTTCGAAACATATATATTGTCTATAGCTCTTTTAAAATAAGTTTTTCCCAAAGAAAAAAACGTTATTTTGTATAATTATTATTGGCGGAATCACTTTATTTTTTTTTTAGTTTAATATTTGTATTAAGCTTTTGTTTATGCCAACGAACTGAGAGTTCGTCAAACGCCTTGGTTTAATTTTTATGACCATTAAAAATACAAAGATCTAGTTTCAAATTTATTAGTAACAAATAGGCAATCTTTATCAAAATGATTGCAAAACGTTTCAAAAAGATATACAATTGAAGCTGTAGTCCTGTGAGCTATAGGCATACCCTCAATATGTTTGTCTTGTGGGGACGATTGGAGATTTTATATGATAAATTTGAAGAATTTTGGAAAGCCAGATTTAAGATATTGTATCAAGCAAGGCATCCTTCGTTTATGGTGATATAAAGTCAATTAGGTAATTGGTAATTAAGAAAAATTTAATTGAAATTTTTTAATAAAAATAAACTTTGTTCTGGGAGGAACGTGACCATTGGCCCCTTGTTCGTTTAAGTTATCATATTATACAACCGTTAGTGAACTTACGTTTTTGGTCAAGAAGTATTTTAAGTAGACCATTAAAGTTTCCATCGTAAAAGACACCGTGAAGTCCCCTTAACTGTTCGTAGAATGATACAACAACATCCTTGGGGTTCCGTACAATGTGAATTACTTTACATTCACTTTGCTGTGCTTTAAGTGGCAGAAGATCAAATTCCAAATGGAGAGTATAAACTCTGGGGGATGTTAATTTCTCCAACTCTTCAAAATCCTCATATTCAAGCATCATGGGTGATCCTTTATATGACGTGTCGCCGGTTGTTAACATGCGAACTATGTTAGAGACCCAGTGTAAGCCTTTCGTTAGAGATAAAACATATTCAAGCCTATAAAACTGTATAAACAATATGAAGATATAAACAGTAAGAACGCAGACGCTAATTTGTTAAATCTAGCAACATGGGGCGAAATACAACAGCACTATAGAATATCAAATTGTTGTTTGATTTAATAATGTATTGTTGAATATCATTTATTTTTATACTACATTTCAATAACTCGCTGCTCTTAATATGAAAACTGTTTGTAATTACGTATTTATGGTACATCAAGCAACATCAGCATGAATTATTTCAAAATCTATAATGTTTTGAAATGAATTGCGTTTAACCATATTGTTTATGTATTGTAACTACTATAACAGATATATGTACATAATTCACTTTACCTGACTTTGGATAACTTCCAATCAGAACGTCATCTGGTCTACACTTAAAGGTTTTAATTGCATCAAGGCGAGTTTCCGGATTTTTTGGAAAGCCTTCACCAAAGACATGTCCTCTGTACAAAACTCTTCTATATTTATTTCCTTCCTCATCAACAGTTTCTACAAGCTTGGGTTCCATATTCTCAACAGTAAGGGGCGTCTGCTGTTCGCTCATAATTTTGTATTGGTTGTGACACAGTTCAAGTATATGAACAATCTTTTTATCAGATGTACACGACTGTTAGATGTTTAACTCGGTCAAGGTATTATGTAATAACAACAACTTATGTTTTGCACTATATATTTGAAAAGGTCACACTACTTTTTAAAATTCGCAATATGCGAGAAATAGGAAGTATATTGAATATTTCTGATGCAGTACTTTTAAAACACACAGACCTCAACAAAAGGTAAAAACTGATTACGGCTATCATAAGAAAATTAAATACATGTTTGCTGCAAATAAAATGCTGAGTTAGAGCCAATGAATGAAATTAAGAAACCCCAGGTAAGTTTGAAACAATCTTATCTTGACTGCGCGTACAACTTCAGTATAGATTTGACCATCTTTATATGTTTTAATCGTGGAACTGTCCTAATCATCAGGTCTGGATTCTTGGAAGAGGTTCTCTTACACAAACAATTGGTCGTCATCTCTTATCTATATTACTAAATTTGTTGGTGACCAGCTTCAGTTTGCATGATTTTATTTAATTTAGTTTATGTCGGATAATGTGCCAACAATATTTCTTTTTTTCTAAAAGAAAATACTTTTTAGTTCATTACAAGAACTTAATGCCTTAAGTTCACAAAGGTGACACAGTGTTGCCTGCAATTATAATTTCGGATTTATTATCTTCCCCCTCTCCGTTATTAAGGGGCGGGCATTCAAGTGTCACGGTGACGTAGAGGGCTTAGTTTGCTGGAGTTCACATTTCTGATTGGGTGAGCGAAATCACGAAGACTGAATTTAGACAGTGAAGGGAACAATCACCCGATGGTCTCTTTTACATGTAGTTTGGACCCCTGACCCCCTTAGTAAATGTGGGATATAAGAGTAGACTGTAACGAAGTTGTATTGGTAAATCCTCTTTCCTTTCCCTCCTTATCCTCTGATGTTTTTATTATAGTTCTAAATACACCTTCTCTAACTTTCAATATGGTATTTCTAATGGTTTTCTGATGCAGCAGTTTAGTGGTGATATTGAGCACTATTTAAAACTCGAAAGTCGTTTTTCTCTTAGAATACATATTCAGTGTCAGTGTATTTCTCTTCATAAATGTAGGATTCTGCTTGTGTATTATTTTTTGAACGAGAAAATGTTTTGTATTACGTGTTATTTGAATAACAGGCGGTGAACATTTTCTCGTTCAATAAATGATCTGTGACATGACATATAGGCGTCCGCAAAAAAGAAAACAAATATTTACGCACCCGTTCGCCGAGCGACAGTCGGCGGTAAGCTAAGATGAACCAGGGGCATATTCCCCGGAAAAGTTTAAAAAAACATTACGCCCAATTTTTCGCATGTTTTTTTAATGTCTGAATTCAAATTACGATTGAACTCATTTTACTATACGCACGTGCGTAAAGTGAGTATATGTTCGGGGTCCCCTTGCATTACCATGCCTCCTTCATGAGGGTATTGCTTTCGGTGTTGTTTCGTATATATCTAGGACAGATTCAGTCATTTCAGTTTGCGTTGACAAGATGTCTAATGAAAGCTTGGATGTTACCAATGCTTATGATATCAGTGGTGTTTTTGAAAATTTGGAACCGCCTGAAATTGTTTTTGAAAATGGCGAATTAGATGACTTTACTCTCTCTCAAATCTGTGAAGATATCGAGATGGAACACGCCGCTTTTGAAGGTTTTACTGATCTTACGATATCACAGGCATGTTCATATTATGATAATTCATCACCCAATGCAGATAATGAAGACTATGGAAATTATATGATGGACTTGGACACACAAAAAACCAATATGGATAATATAGGTGAACAAAGTGATGAACGTTTCGGCGAGCCCGTTGATGAAAATTTCTTGAAAACTCTTGTGGAAGGTAAGGAAAATCAGAATACAAAAATGAATACAAAATGCGCTATAAATGTTTTTGTAAAATGGCTACAACAGAGAAGAGAACGTATACCGAAATTAGAAATAATGGAAGCTGTGGTCATGGATTTTTGGCTTCAGCGGTTTATTGTTGAGGCAAGGCGACAGGACGGGAAAGAATATCCACCCAAGTCTCTCTATTTGATATCTTGTGGATTATTGCGCTACTTACGCGAAAAAGGAGTATACGACAAAAACTTTTTGGATGAGGCAACTTTAAGTTTCATTGCTTTCCGCAAAGTTTTGATCGCACGGATGAAGTGTCTTATTGATCAAGGTATTGGATGTTCCGTTAAGCAAGCTGAGCCAATATAGTCTAATGACGAATTTAAACTTTGGTAAGAGAAAGTTTTTGGAAAGGAATCAGGTGAACAATTACAAAGGACTATGTTTTTCTATGCTTCAAAAGTTTTTGGTTTGAGGGCATGTGACGAACGTCATGATTTAAAGTGTGAACAGTTTGAAATTGGAGAAAACAGTAAATGAAAATATGTGCAGTTTATAGGACGACGGATGAAAACGTACAAAGGTGGCCTGGGGCAATTAAATGTTGGAAATAAAAACATCAAGCATAACTGACAACATGATGAGTACAATATTTGATCGCAAAACATATTTTGATATCCATTTATGACAGAGATTTGGTTCCTTCCTCTTATAAATATCACATTTATCGGAGGCATGATTCAGGTTGCATTTTTTGTATTTTTCTTTTCTTTTTTCCTTTTATATTGATTTAAAGTCATCCTCTCTCTCTTCTCACTTTCTGCTTAGCGCTGAGTGAAGTATCATGTCAATGTGTCTGCGGCATGATATTTCAGTTAGACAAAACTATAAAGTCGCCATAAGTGCGCACTGTCGCTAGCAGACACCGCGTCTCAATATGACCTAAAGGGACGCAAAACAAACATATACAACCAACTTTTTTTTTGTAACGAAAATATTGCGTAAGCCTATTATGTCGAAATAGTCAGTCAGGCTGTTGAGCGACTATGGCGTAAACCATGGCGATGTGGGAGGAGCTTCATGATGTCTGTCAAGATTTTGGAAATTAAGTATAAAGCTCCGCCCACGTCATTATGAAAACCCCATTGTCGCTCAATCGCCTGACCGACTATTTCGACATAGCAGGCTTTAAAATATTTTCGTTACAAAAAATAGAGTCGGTATATCAAATAACAATTCTGGTCGTGCACTTTGCCTGAACACTGTCGACTATATTTGAATAGTGTCTGCAAAAACAATATTATTATATAAATAACAATCTTATTGACTTTCAGAATGTTTGCAGCCGAGTAGCATTCATCATTGTTAAAGAAAATAAGTGTGAAAGTTAATTTTGTTGTTTGTACTGAATGCATTTTCAGGTTGTAAATATTCTGAAAGAATGCCCATATGTTTCGGTGTTGCGACCGTTGTGAAAATGCTGTTTTCATTATTACCTTATTTTTCTTTTTGGCATATCGTGAGGGTCTTGTGGTTATCAACAATATTCCAATCACTGCACATCACCGTAAGTTAAAAGATAAATAATATCAAAATATTTTTCTTTTATATTTTTAGGAGAGAGATGTATCGCTGATTATTTTAGCCTCTATTTGGAAGCGCTTGGACATCAGGGAATGTTCTATAGGAGGCCTTTACCTGGAACACATGATAATCCAATTCGCTACGGCAACCACAATGTTGATGTAAATAAGCTAAGGTTATATATGCGAAAGGTGGATTAACTGATTATTTTACTAACCATAGCGCTAAACGCACATGTGCAACGCAGTTGTATGAAGCTGGAATAGATCAACAGGAAATCATGCCGAGAACTGGACACCGATTACAGGTTGGAGTTCGAAAATATAAACGCTCGAATGATGAAACGAAGTGTTTCCAAAATTCTCGATCCACCAGAGATTAATTGTGCCAAGAAAATAAAGAAGGAAGATACTGAAAAAGTGCAAATTAACACAAAACCGGAATCGCGTGAATACAAACAGGAAATTGAACAAATTGGATGTGATTCGGGATATACGGCTGTTGGCAAAGCTTATGTTTTACCAGATGTCACTAAAGCCTCTGTTTTCAATAATTGCAGTATTTCTTTGAATTTTTGAGAGAAAACATTTTTAAAACGGGCCGATTACCATAATTTCTCAGATAAACGGTGGCTTTATGTGGATTTAACGAGATATTTATGGTTTATCGGCGTTTAAAAACTCAATGATATCAAAGTTATGGATATAATTTGAGGTGTAACATTAATTCATCATCTTGTGCCAAGTGTAATATTGTTTATTTCAGAAAAACTGTTTTTTTTGTGTGAACTGTTACAGACATATTACTAGTAATGTTTATAGGCGTTTAACATTTCACGATATCCAAGTTACGGATAAAAATTGGACGTATAACTTTGAAAGTATTAGAAAATGAGAGCATTACCGTTTGTACTTCTAGCTATTCATTTATGGTTGTAAAATTTGGAATTAAAATAACAACATTTCTATTTCAGTCATTTTTTTTTCTTCAATTGTTGATTGAACAATTTATTTACATTTTTTCTTGTGGTGATCCTGTTCGGCAATTTTGCATCAAGTAAAACATGGTAGTGAGAGGAGTCTATTCAGTTTTTGTACAGTGCAACTGTTCTGTAATGTAACTAAATTATTGTACAGGTGTGACATCGCCTATGACTAAGTTTTATTTGTATATGCGAAATTGTTGAACGGGGTCATCATAGGAACAATCGTGAAGTCTTGCCACAGGGGGTATTTTTGGGGATATAAATATTGCTTTTATGACATGCATTCGTTGCATCAATGCATTTAATTATCATTGTTTTAAAGATGACAGGAAATGTAGAAACGTATTGAGTTGTTGGCCATTGTTTAAGAATACTAAAGTTGTTTTATCTAGGTTAACCAACTCATCTTGTTACAAATAAGTTTCTGGATACTGAAATTTAAGAATGTCTGATCAAATAGTTAAATTAAATAATCATTATACAAGTGTATGACTTGGAATATGGATATGTTTTCCTATCAATAAACCTTGGACTTGTGACGTATATTGATTTCCATTTATTCATTTTAATAATATATTTATTTTTTAAAAGAGTTTGTATACATACATATAAATATATATAGTTGATAGAATTATACATTTAACAACAGCTCTTGGAATAATGTTTTACTACATTATTATACACCTACAAACTTCATTCATTTCCTTTTTTCTGCCGCATTTATCATTATTCGAGTTTTACATGCCAATTTTTGACATTTGTTGCTGTTTCACTTATAGGTGTCTCTTTTCTATTTGCTGTCAATCTATGCAATTCTAATTAGTCGCTTTTCTTTGGTATAGTATACAGATTGAGATTTATTCATTTGATCCTTCTCCTGTTTATGTTCTTCGACATAAAAACATCTCAAAATGTTCTTGTCTATTGTGTTCTCTCCTTTGATCTTTAAAACTTGATTATATATGTAATACATTGATACATATGGCACCTATCTCAAGTGTATTTGTAAAAATTTGACTCAAATTCAACAAATCAATTAGAAAACATCTATATAACTGCATAATGATCATGGGCCTAAGCGCCTGTGGCTGCGTTTCAACACTTTTAACAGCAAAGGCGCGTATGTTGTTTGTACAAGTTTCTAATGTAGTAATCCGATACGTTATCGTTTATTTTTAAACACAGAGAACTTAAAAGGCATGAAATGGTTAAACCAATTATTTATAAGAATAATAAGACGTGTCTGATTGCAAAACACATATTTAGGGCAACCTAATGAAAAAAAATGAGGTAAAATTAAAACATCCAATTTTTGACCTCATGATTGTAGAGCTAAATGTTGGCATTGACCATTTTTAAATGTTTATTTGCGGAATTGTTACTACAATGTACTATGAGGTGTGAAATCTTGGACGAAGTCCTCTTAAGTAGTTAATTCGAAAAACCAAGACGATATTATGAGGCCGTAAGTCCATGGACATTGGCAAACATAAGGAAAACGTTGGACGCACACAGAAAAATAAACCAAATATAACCCGCTTCAGTTTGTATATTTACATTAAAGATAATATGCCTATGCTATGGTTTGTTTTGTTTATGTTGGTTAACCTGTCAGGTATCTGGCATTTTTTTTTTGTTTCATACGCACTTTTGAAGGTAATTTTTTTTATGTTTCAATGCTTATTTCCCATAGGCTTCTTTCAGTTACACGGTGTTTCCTGCTGTTTTACGATTTATAAATTTCTGTTTTAAGTATATTTTTGGTTTTACCCTTCCCCTTTTATAAACACACTATTGTGATAAGGAAGTGACGGAATTTCAAGTGGCGCGATGACATAGAGGGCGCTAGGTTCACTTGAGCTTACATTTCTGATAGAATAGTAAATCGAAAAACCAAGACGATATTCTAAGGCCGCACTTCCATGAACATTGGCAATAAATAAAAAAACGATGGACGCACACAGAAAAATGAACCAAATATACATTTATTAACTACAAAAGAAATATCACCAGTTTCTATTTAAAAAAAACTAGAAGCGAAACCAGGTGCTCGCAATATGGAAAGCGTTTCCTGCTACACATGTGTTACCCGCCGCGATGCTTCCGTGTCATTCCGGTGTATGGTAGCCTTTTCCACTATTTAAAAAGGAGGATAATCTGATAGGATCGACGAAGTCAAGAAGACTGAATGAAAATTAATGGCTACACGAAGATCGACTTATACATTGGACAGTGAAAGGGACAATCACCTGATGGTTTCGTTTACATGTTGTTTGGACCCCCTGAGTAAATGTTCGATATAAGAGTAGGTTGTAACGCAGTTGCATGGGATGATCTCATTCCTGTCCCAATTGCTTTTATTCTTGTTCCGAATGCATCTTCTCTTCATTTCGTTATGGTTTTTATACTGTTTTTCTGATGCCGTAATACAGCATTGACATTGAACCCTAATCAAAACTCTAAAAACGTTTTTCTTTCTTGCGATCTTGGATCCGATATTCCGTTTCAGTGTGTTTCTCTTCATTTTTGTAGGATTTTTATTGTAAGGGTCTATTTGCTGTTTCTAATATTTTTTTTGTGAAAAATGCATTCACAGTATTATAGTATGGTCTCATTAAGGAAATGCAGACTAATTTTTCGGGGGGATAAATAAATTGATAACATTGATTCTTAAAATAAGACTTCACAGATCCTTAATTATATTCTATAATTTGTACAATCTGACAGTATTATATACCCAAATCCAAACTTCAAATGATCCGAGTTATTAACTTCATTACCTTAACCCTTTTATTAAATATTGTTAAATATTGTTCATGTTTTTCGACAACAAACGTGAGGATTTTGGATTTATTTTTTATACATATTTACATGGCGATGCACGTATGTGTATGTCAACAGCTTACAGTCTCTATATAAAATATATGCCATCGAAATATTGATTAAACCTTTAACGTCGTATCTATAAAACTTTTTTATGAATGTGATATTCATTGCACCTGGTTTCGCTTCTAGTTTTTAAATAGAAGTTCGTGATGTTTCTTGTTTTAGTTGATAAATGTACATTTTGCTATATTTTCTGTGTGCGTCCAACGTTTTCCTTTTTTTGCCTATGTCCATGGACTCATGGCTTTAGAATATCGTCTTTGTTTTTTACTGCTTTATCTGACAATTTGTTAAAATTAATTTTATTGTGAAATGATAATGGTAAGTACAGCTATTGATACACTTCTTTACAGTAAAGAGCATTATTAAAATCAAAGGACTCAGAAGTCCTGATAAGCCAGGTTTTTTTTATTCGACAATATTTTAATTGTGTGAAATGTCACG
>JAUMGZ010192087.1:0-13161 GCA_032359645.1 Pododesmus macrochisma | reverse complement strand
ATTCCTTAATTATTAATTATATTGTTGCAATTCTTGTCATTTGTAATTTTCAACAAGAAGAACATGTCATATCTGTCTTTTCAAAGTTTCATTTTAAAGGTTTTTACCAAAGTCATATTACTTCAAGTTGACTGTTATTTGCTCAAGTGTGTAAAAAACTATAGCCTTTGTTAAATGTATTGTTGCCAACATTTTGAAATTTCAAACTTGCATGTTAATAAAGTCAAAATTGGTTACCAAGTCTATTGTATCTTTGCTAGCATACATGTATGTATATGAAACACTTCATCTCAGTTCGTTTATCATGATACCAAGTGAAACATAGTATAGCCAAACTTGGCTTGCTCAAGATAAGCCTTTTGTAGAATAATAACATTCCAAGCTGGTAAAGGTTTATACCACATAAACCTGCAGTAAACACTATATGATGGTATATGTTTTAATATGACAAATCAACAAACAATTCTCACCATTTGCAAAGTCAATCACAATTATGATATAATATAAACTGTAGATCAACAGAAACACACCTATAGAACCTATTTCTTAGAATAGAACTGTTCAATAATCAAAACAAAATCTATGTACCACTTATTCCAAATCACTGCCACCACTATTACCGTTTCTATCATTAAACAGAAAGATCCATGGTGCAACATTTTTAAAACATGAATAACTTGATTCCTTACAAATGTGTATGTGGTGAAATGTTACCAAACTTGCAACAGTTATTCAGAATCAGTGCCATTGGGTTACTAAGACTGAATAAGAAAGGTGAGTTTGTTATAGGTTTATTACACTTAAAGATATGCCCTAGTTAAAGTTTTCAAACATGAACATCTTTTAAAAATAGATGACATGGTACATACGTACCACAGTTGTTTGTCATTATGTAAAGAAGCTGCCTTAGAGTTAAAGAGGATAAATGTCTAAAGTCAGGGAGCAAATGGTTTAAGTTTTAAGAAACAATACACCTTATGACTTGGTACATTGTCATAAAACTTATTACAGTTGTTCATCATCACATGAAGGCACCACCTAAGGGTTGCAGACGCTAAATATGAAGGGTTATCAATTAAATTTGAAACTTGACTGCTCCTTCTTGACAGCATTTCTTTTTTAGTCCATCTGGACCAAAGGTCCAAGGAGGACTTTCTCATACAAATCCCGTCCGTCTTTAACTTTTGCTTTAAAGGACATCTCCTCTGAAACTACTGGGCAGATTTCAACCAAATTTGGCAGGAAACATCCTTAGGAGAAGGGGATTCATGATTGTACAAATGAAATCTTGGCCCCCAGGGGACAGGTGGGCGGGGCCTAAAAGGGGTAAATTTTACAGTATGCCTTCAAACGACTTCACCTCTGAAACTACTGGGCAGATTTCAACCAGATGGACGTTAAGGCCCAATGGCCTCTTGTTTAATTGTTGTCAAAGATCCCTTATTTGCCCCTTCAATTGAACAAATCTGAATCCCCTTCCCCTACGGTTACTTTCTACCAATTTTGGATGAAATTGGTCAAGTGGTTTGGGAGAAGTCGAAAATGTGAAAAGTTAACAACGGACAGGGTTTGTATGGGAAAAGTCCACCTTGGACCTTTGGTCCCAATGGAGTAAAAACCGCTTGACCAATTTTAACCAATCTTTGTTGTAAATATCCTAAGGTGAAGGTGAGGGCGGTTTAGATTTGTTCATTTGACATTTTTTATTATTCATATACCAACAATTTTAGGACTTTCAACCAGATGGACATTGAGACCAAATGGACCCCTTATTAATTTATACGATGCAAATTGCTGAACAAAGAAAGATAAAAGACGAATTTCCATCTGGTTGAGGCCAAATGGACCCCTTATTAATTGATACGATGAAAATTGCTGAACAAAGAAAGATAAAAGACAACTTTCTGTGTCAAATTATTTTATTGAGCAGTGAACATGAAAACATTTACATTTATATCATAATTACAGCATGGTCTTGCT
The DNA here is from genome assembly GCA_032359645.1 of Pododesmus macrochisma. NCBI lineage: Eukaryota > Metazoa > Mollusca > Bivalvia > Pectinida > Anomiidae > Pododesmus > Pododesmus macrochisma. The sequence continues at coordinate 11,181 of JAUMGZ010192087.1, read as the reverse complement.
CCCATTTCACTGAAGATCAAAACAATAAATAAAATTTGGTGATGATAATTAACGATCAAAAACTTCAAACTTATATAAAAAACAAAATGCTTTTGTTTTGAAAGCAATTCACACTGCATAATACCGTCATACACAATTGATAGCTTAATATTTACAAACTTAAATACCTAGCATTTCATTGGTCGCCTCATGATCGCCATGAAGGGTAATAATAATTGCATAATTAAAAGTCTGATAACGTAGCACTCAGTGATGTGTAGTTGTAACAATGTAAACTTGATTGGCATTGTTGATATGAATGAGAATTGATGCAAAATTTACATTTTTGAAGTATTTATGTATATTTATAATAAAGAGTTCTATGTTAGATGCTCCTTACATCATGAAAATATCACAGGTGGTCACTTATTTAAGAACTGTGTTTAAGCTAATTTTGTTTTATAAACATCTGGTACAACACTTGCTAGGTGACTACTCTAATCTTTACTCTACAAGTTTATTTGAACTAACAACTACCTAACAACTTAGAGGGTTAACATGATTAATGACCCCGCCTGCAATGTATTTTAAACAAGAAAGTGAAGTAAAATTATATTTATGATAAATATGATTACATGAAAAGAAAAAAAGTGTTATTTTTCTTTTACATTCATGTACTGTACATTCCACATCCTATAAAATAATATAAATTATGAAGTCATATTTGTTGCAATTCTAAGCAGGTACATCAGCCGACCTACATGTATCATTGAGATTTTGTTTTAAAGCTGGCAAAATTGTAAATTTTGAGGAAACAGTATGTGATTGATATGTAAACTAAGTCATGCAATAAAGACGAAAACAGCAACTTACAATATTAACATTTATTTAACTATAGTATCAATTGATGACTTTAACACTTTTATCTCACACCAACAGTTGATATCTGCTTTGTTCAGAATTTAAGAAAGAAGGCACTATACTTTGTAGCACTATATTTGAATAAATAATGATTGGTTCCAGGTCTAATCTTTATATTGGGTGATGCAATTGAGTGTATGAAAGCAGTAATAAGTGCATGTTTGAATGCTATGATATCATGCAACACAATAAACTTGTATCCTCATCAACTATGAAGTCTAAAATCATTCACGTCTCAATTTTGGGGAATAGTAGGGGTTGGGTATCGGAAAAGATGCTTTCTAACAAGTTGTTTTCTAGATTTAATCAACTACTTTATAATGTGATGAAAAACGTCACAATGAAGGATATAACACAAGATATTAGTATTTGAATTTGGTGTATTGAATATGAAAACGAATAAAAGCACATTTTCTAATGTACAACTATAAGTTCAAATTTCTTGCAATTGATAGGTTTGATTCATCTTGGGGTGATCCTGATGTAGCAACAGAGGATGGTCACCAATGCTAATATCAAAACATATTCAAGTTATTATGAAAACTCCATTTTGCATATTTTTTTTACTTTCACATGAACTGAGACACTGATTTTTATTGATTGCTTATATACAACTTTTACAGCAATAACACCCACCCACCAATATCACAAGCAGGTTAATAGGTAATGATGGCGTGTCAAGTGTTCATAATATTTCATAGAAATTAGCAAGGTGTTTCCTATAACAAAACAAAAGCTTTACATCACATAGAACTCGTACAAACATACATTCTGCAACAAAATCTGAAAAGCTGCCAATGAAGGTCAAAATCAGCAGAAACTAAACTTACTACACAGAAACATTTCTAATGTCTACATGTCCCCACATTTGTTGAACATTTCTTGCTTGAATTACCTTAAGAATTTAGTGCATATATAAGACTGTTAGCAAGAAAGGTAATTCCAAAATTGTAGCTATATTTCAGTAAGTAATTTTAGATTTTATTACAGATTTAACATTGGAGATATTTTTTCTCTCTCTCTATTTTTCCTCATAAATGTTAATATTCCAAAATTAAATTAATCTTGCATAAATTATCTATGTAAGATTTTTAATCCAACCTTGGGATTTTAACATTTTCCAAATTTAAATACATATGGAAATCAAATTTAGTAGATAACAAATGGAAATAAAAATAGAAAAAGATCGCAACAATGTTAAATAATATGACGGTTGTTAATATCTGACAACAAATTTTACAATATGTTTAACAGAAACATTTTGACACATGAGTATTAACCCAATATTATACAACTTGTAAAATATTTACAAAAAGTACATCAAAAATGCAGATCTTTATTCAACTGTGATATTACAGTAAACATATAGTTCAGAAAAAACCCACATGAAACTACACACAAAATATTTGAACACAGCACAGTAAAAGCACACAGATGTATATACAATTGTATAGAATATAATTTCATTAAAATAAAACATGGTTTTAAAAAGAAACTCCAGTCTTCAATAATATTGAGTACACATTCTACTCCTATCATGACAAACAAAAGATTTGGCCTACTTAAATAAAAACGGATTATATAAAATCCTTTCATTTTCCAACTAACTTTGGACTTTAAATCACTCAATTTTACCTCTCAAATCACTACAAAATTTTATTAATTAATTCATTAATTTAAAACAAATCTTGAAATATTAGTGTACATTAAATAAGAGGCCTTAACGTCCATCTGGTTGAAATTTTCGTGTAGTTTCAAAGGAGAAGTCATTTAAAGACATACTGTCAAATTTACCCCTTTTGGCCTGCCCACCTGTCCCCTGGGGGTCAGGTCCTTCATTTGTACAATCTTGAATCTCCTTCTCCTACGGATGTTTCCTGCCAAATTTGGATGAAATCTGCCCAGTAGTTTCAGAGGAGATGTCGTTTAAAGCAAAAGTTAACGACAGACGGACAGGATTTGTATGAGAAAAGTCCACCTTGGACCTTTGGTCCAGATGGACTAAAAAGAGAAAAAAAATTCCATATACACCATCTCTACCAGCCAAGTGTTCCAATATGAAGCTCTCAAGTATCTTCTAGAGAACTCAATAGACCTGAATTCTTAATTTACAAAGATGCACATGAACTTATGTTTTTAACAAATGTTTGGTGATTTTAATTGACAAGAATGTACCGGTGAGGTTGCTCAGAGGTACCCAAATGGGTTCGATTCCGGCCGTGTCAAAACCTAAGACATTAAAATTAGGCTATCTTCTCACTCCCTGCAAAGTGCTAAGATTTCTAGGTAGGAGAAAGACCGGTTGGCCCGGTTTCAGGATAATGTGACCGAGTGAAGTATCATGTCGATGTGTCTGCGGCACGAAATTTCAGTGAGACATCACTATAAAGTTGCCATAAGTGCGCACTGTTACAAGCAGACACCGTCTCAATATGACATATACAAGAGTTGAAGGGACGTTAAACCACAATAAAACATACTTTAAAGTAGTATTCTATTCTCTAACTTTATCTATCAAGCACTTTGATCCATCACAACAGAAATACATTTATGTACCTACAACACCAATGATCAATTTTACGTGCTACTAAAACCTGTCAATGTGTGACTGCTGCAAGTATGAGTGAACCTCAAATCCTGGTTAAATCTTAAGTTTTCATGTTGTTCATACATTTATATAGACATTTCATTAACACACATAGAAGTTGCATTGACTGTGCTGATTAAAGCATTTACACCAAATGTTTGCAAATACAAAACTATTAAGCTGTGCTGATTAAAGCATTTACACCAAATGTTTGCAAAATATACAAAACTATTAAGCACTACAGTAGTTACTAGTGAGATAAAGCATACAACTTTGAATGGTTTGGTAATTATGACAAATCATTAATTTTAGCAAACATTTCTTATACATGTACTTGTTTTTGAGATCTTTTATTCTAAATTCATATAAAATTCGATAAATTCACATGCATCAACGAAATCCAAGAATCTTTGTCTAGTAAAAGTTACATGTTTTATTTACAAAAAATGGACATATAGTAATCAAACCATATGATGTCACATGTCAGAGCTACGATGGTAGACAAAGAGTGCTCTCCCTTGTCATTAGAAAGAACAATGGTATTGTCATTCCAGTCATACATAACAAATTTATATAACATATAGTGACTGATATTAAGAGGTACTATTTGGTTTAAAAAAACGCATAAAACTAAAAATAAAGGTATATTTCAATAAAATGCATATTAAAAACTAAAATTATATTCATTTAAGTTACAATTTGATTTTAACTTTCAATATATAAAGCACTTTGAACAAGTACTAGTGAAATCTTTATAATGACAATTTAGTATAATTAACCTTTAGCAATACTAACAATAATCTCAGCACTAGGAAAAACAGAGCACTCATCTTGTAAAATATTTTTTTCAACAGCACTAGCAATTTAACATAAGATACATAATACAATAGCTAAGACAGAACAATGAACAGTTTGGGGACAAAAATTATTTAAAAAAAAAAGAGGCAATATTTAACTCAAAATATATACAATTTTTAGTAGTATGATAGCACAAAGTTCATATAAACAACGAGAAATAAAACATTTAACAATGCATGTTTGATGTGACTTTTTTTGGAATTTATTCATTTGATAAAATGAACAGTTCCTTTTCCTTTTAATTTAAGTTTAAGTTGTCCCCAAATTTATTTGTTAACCTCCGAATATCAAACAAGATATAGTTGATATTTAAAGTAGGTTAATAACAACTTTATCAGCAACAAAGCTACAATTTTATATTAATTCTAAGTTGTTAAAGCAATAAGATATAACAATACCAACCCTTAGCATTTCTATTGAAAGTTTACATCATTTAAAGACTTTACAAAAAGGTAACTTAAAGAAAACTGTAGCTTAACAATGTTATTAATATAATAATATTCATTGTCAAGAAAGAGATTCACATCCACTGCAAACTGAGTTTATATAGTATCTTTACACAAATATTTTCCTTTAAGAAATAAAATTAACATATTATGCTTAGAGATTCTGTTTGCAATTTAATAGGTCCGATTTGTTGGAATATAAATAAATCATAAATTTTTAGTGGAAAGTAAAATGTTAAATATAGCACTTGTAAAATAAAAATAAATTAACCTGCACAGATTAGGTATTACTGAACATAATATTAAGGTTTTCCTTACCCAGCACATACTGGTTCTAAAAACATTTATTATGATAATGCTACAAGTTTCTCAGTGAGAACATCAAATTTAAACATACTTTTTTTTATCAAATAACCGGTGCTTGCAGTAAGCTTTGAGATACCATGCAAGAAAGTGAAACGGGAGGTCCACTGGACCAAGAGTACATTATAAAGTATAGTTTAACAACAGATGTAAAATCAACAGATGAAAATTAAGCTTTAACAAAATTAATATCTTCTCTAACAAAATTAATATCTTCTTGACGTTATCGGTCAAAACAAAAAACAAACCTGGCCATCACAGAATTCATAACATATTTCTGGGAAATCATTATTAGATGAAATAACATCTAAATTTCTATCATTTCGCATGTCATGTCACACATGCCTGAGGTATTCAATGCATAAAACAGTATATGCAAGATGCAAGTGATTTAAACTTGCAAGCATTTAAATATGTTTTACACATCTTTTAAACTAATACATGAATTAATAGTAAGATTTCTGATGTACATAACACCTACCGGTAGGTAAACTACCAGTCTTAAGACTTAGTTCTATGGCCAATTACAATATGAATTCTGCAGGGTAAAAATATCTTTCAAAAAATCCATAATATGATATATTTGGTACTTAATCATATAGATCAAGCAAAAAATGTTAAAACAGTTAGTCACAGACCAATTTTAATGTCACACTTAACACTGATAAAAGATGGTTGGACATTACTAGCAGTTGTTGTGTACTTTATAATAACCATAAATTAACAACATGTATTGACTTGGACCAATCAAAATAAGTGCTTTAAAAGCTCTCTTGTTTAAAAAGCTTTCCTATTCAATATAACAGAAGTAAAACATGAACTTTACATAATGAAACAAAACTTCAATACTAATCTAGTTGGAATAGCACTATAATTGTATTCCTTGTTTGATAAGTTCATTATTAGATGATTAAAATTTTGTTAATCAGTCCAGATGGACTTAAAAATATTTTGGATGTGATGCTTAAAAATATCTTAAACAGAATCACCTATGTAGTCATTAGGACATGTTGTTATCCATGACGAATGAACTGTGGTATTTTCATATTAACAAATTCCTTCCGAACATTTCCAACATTTACAGACCTGCAGTAATAAAAAAATTAACATACAGTAAAGCGAGCATTGTCTTTGTAGTTTGAAATGTTGATGTTAATAATTTAATTAAACTTGCACTGATAAAGGCTGTTTTAATGCACTAGTCAAAAAGAAGTCCTTTTCAGATTTTTTTTAAAACCATTTCTTTGTAGATTGAATACAGAGGAAATATTAATGTCCAATCTTCATAAAATTAAAGTTATTTTTTCAAAAACAAGGCATTGGACAATAATGGTACTGACAAAAATTTCCTCCCAAATACAACAAGGAAAATACTCATATTCCATTGTCTACCAAACATGTTAATAATTATGACCAGTAGCTCTGTTGTATCTCCCCTGATGAACAGTAGACAGCCTTATTCAATTTGAAATAAAGTCTGTTTATGTTTGCAAGAACATTGCTGCAAACTACAAAAATGTTTCAAATACAGTAAAGTCTTAATGTTTTTACAGAAGGGGTTTGTCAACATGGAACATGCACACTACAACTTTTTCGAGTGAATATTTATTCTTGAGAACAGAAGCTGCATGGTAACTATAAATCATGCTTTATCCGTTGAAAACAACAAACTTAACACACACCAAAATACTAAAAAGTGAGATTAATATGGAGTAAAATTAATGCTGGAATAGAACCTGAAAACACATGTTAGATGAGTTAGTTACCTGTATAAAATTCAAAAGATGTGTTTCACTGTATACTGAACAGTTTTGGGGCAATAGAAAGACATAGTACTACTCAGCATTAGCTCTGCAACTTAACTGATCATAATGTTAGCTATAGGATAGGCACATTGACAGGTTGTACTACCCGATGTTTACAAACAAGTGTACAATATTCATGAATCTCCTTCAGATTTATGCTCTCAAAGAAAACGACAAAACAAAACAATGAGCAATTCAATTATCATCCACATTTCCTTTTCTAACGGGAACGTTTTGTCACTCAAACATGAAAATATCTGACAAAGATTTCTAACATTTTTTTTTCTTGAAAGACACATTTTTGGAAATGAAGATTGACAAAAAACATTCTGCATATCAAAATTTTTTTTATGAACTTATCTCTTTCTCACTCTCTTGTTACATTTTTAATACAAGAGGCCCATTGGGCCTTAATGTTCATCTGGTTTAAATAGGCCTATATCATTGTCATTTGAAAATGTTTGCCTTTAGTAAAGTTGGCTCTCCATGCCATAAATGTACTTTAAACCAAAGCATAAAGCCTTCTAGTTTACAAAAAGATTTTTTCAAATTTTATTAAATTTTCCCCATTTGGGCCCTAATGTGACCCTCCCTGGGTACTAAGCACTGTCATTTGAACAAATCTGAATCCCCTTCCCCTAAGAATGACATCTACCAAGTTTTGTTGAAATTGGTCCAGTAGTGTTGGACAAGAAGGCAAAACCGTGAAAAGTATCGTATTTGCAATATATATAGTATTGAACTTTGACCTCTAAATGCCCAACCTTTTTTTTACGCCCGGGTCACGCCTTGAACAAGTTTGGTTCTCCATTCCCTAAAGTTACTATAAACCAAAGCATTAGGCTCTAGGCCATCTACTTTATTAGGAGAAGATATTTGATATTTTGTCAAATTTTACCCATAATGGCCCCTAAAGTGGCGCCCCCGGGGGACTGAACCCAATCATATGAACAAATCTGAACTCCACTTCTTCCAAGTTTGGATGAAATTTGTCCAGCTGTTTTGGACAATAAGTCGAAAGTATGAAAAATTAACATGTTTGCTATGTATATAGTGTTGAACTTTGTTTTTGACCTCAGGGTCAGGCCTTGAACAAACTTATTTCTCCATGCCCTAAAGTACCTACATAACGAAACATTAAGCTCTAGGCCTTCTAGTTTATTAGAAGAAGATTTTTTAAGTTTTGTCAAAATTTCCCCCTTTTGGCCCCTTAGTGGTGCCCCCTGAGGGCCCAGCCTCTTCATTTGAACAAATCTGAACCTCCTTTCCTACGAACACTTCCTACTAAGTTTGGATGAAATTGGTCCAGTGGTTTAGGAGAAGTTGAAAATGTGAAAAGTTTACGACGGCAACATACAACGTACAGGAATAGTATGGGAAAAGTCCACCTTGGACCTTCAGTCCAGATGGACTAATAATGATTTCAAAATTAATGGGTTTTTTTTTTAACCATACTATTTTTACTTGAAATGAGTGTTAAAAGAAAGAACTTCCAACACTTTTTTGATCACATTTGCATTCAAACTTTTAACAATTTTTTTGTAAAATGTTCTATATTTTCTCTCATACTACTTTTAACAAGAAGTTTTGTAAAAATATCAATCTTTCATAAAATACTACATTTAACACAAAAAAATGTTTTTAAAATATATTTGAACCTTAAGTATTCCACTTTTAAATATAAACGAAAAAATGTGTTAACTGCTGGGTTGTCTCTCACGCAATCAACTTTTAACAAACAAAATAATTTAAACATTTTTTAGTTTCTCTCTCAACTCGCTTTAACTTTTAACAAAAACATCCAAATTCGTTTATTTTAAACAAAGAAATTTGTGAAATATTTGTGGCACCTAGTTCTCATTCAACTTTTAACAAAACACTAACCAAATGCCCACTTGTCCACAAAACAATACAGTATGTAGCAAGTTAGCCATGGACATGACCCTTGTGTAAGGTTAACCATATGTATCTTTAAGTGGCACAATGATTCATGACTTGCAAAAACATACTTTGTTGACAGCTTTTAACATCAAGCATTTGACACTGTCAGTTTTTTCATGCAAGTTTTAACAAAACATTGATGCATTAGCTCAAACTCTTACTAAAATTTCTAAATCTTGACAGAGGATAACTCCCTTTCTCACACACTTCCAACTTTTAACAAAAGGTGCAAGGATATACTTCATTCCACTTTTAACAAAATACTCGGTACAATAAAATATGTATCCTTTAATCATTTTTCGACAAAATGTTCAAAAGACACATCCACAATATCAAATAAAATATAAATGTACATAAGTTCCTGTTTAGGTAGCTTTGTAATGGTATTGTTGGCAGAACACATTAAGGTACAATTAAAATGTGATATCAATTTGAAAATTCCAATGATATATGAAACAGCTTAAATTTGAATTTTTACATGTTACAATTTGGAAAATTCAAATGTTGTATTTGCTAGCTGGAACATTACCAATTTTGAAATAGCAAAAATGCTCAACAATTTTTTTTGGGTGTGATTGCACAACTTATATATTTTTTAAGAATACCCTGATTTGTTGATATGGCAATATTGATAGTTGAGCTTAATTTGAGCTTATATAGTTTTACCTTTACATCTTTAATAAAAGTGTGAAGTATCAAGAGAAAAGTAATACTCAGAATCTTGAAATATTGCAAGAAATCCAAAAATTACCCATTAGATTGATTTCACTAAAAAAATGGTGTGCAAAGTTAGATGACAACAACTGATTAGCTCTTCATAAAAGGAACTCCCGAGTTAACATGACATGTGGGCAATTACCCCCAACTTGTATCTATGTAATAAAAAGATTTCATATAAAACTTAAATATTAACACACACTTCATAGCAAATACACTTATAAAAATTCTTGAAGTGACAAGAAAATGTATAAAATATTCAAACTAACAACATCAAAATTTCACATAGAGGCACAGCAAATTCTTCTTTCCATGTTTACAAGTAGGGGTGATTTTCCATTTGTTGGTGTTAACTTGGCATTCCCTTTCACATAGAGTATTTTCTGCATCATTAAATCTTTGTCTCGTATGGATTTCCCACACCAGCAAAGTTTGGGTTTGATATTGTTCCTTCTTCAACTTCAACCTTAAATATTGGGATCTTATGAGCTGGTCCCCACTCTTTTGAAGGCTTCAGTAAATATTTAAATTTCTGGAAATAAAATGAAAGCAAAGAAGTTATGCTAAAGTGATTAGAGTTCAAATCTCTTTCATCATACAAGATTAAAATGCTTTTGGAATGATCATAAAACACAACATAATAAACAAATAAACTATCAATTTCTCTAAAACAAACTAGACAAAATTGAATAAAACAAATACATATTTCAAATGCAATTTTGCAAATTTTTAGTCCACAGTGATCGTTTTTGGTAGACTGATTTATGGCAAACAAATTATATTTTATTTTCCGCTTTGCCGGTTTCCTATAAATCCATTCATACAACATCTATTAATATAATTATATAGTTAAATTCAATAGACATCTTGTATCAGAACATACCTCAAGAAGACTGAGCTCTTTGGGGGCGACATTCTTCAGTTGGTAGATCATGAAGGAGAAGATGAAGATGAGCGGTAGACCTGACAACAGCCAGCCAAGACCATTGGCCCAAGCTGGATACACATACTTGTCCAACGTTAGTGGTTTATACTGGATCAAGTTGAACACCAAAACACCCTGGAGGGTACAAAACAGAATGTATTAATTAATGCATGGTAACACTGATTATACTTTCAAAATTTCTTCTTCCCACACAGTCTAAACGAAACATCGTCGGACATGTCCTGTAAAAAGGAAGGAGGTCCGGTGTTTTCCCTCTCTTGACCTGTAAAGCAGTAATGGATATAAACAGTTGCCCTCCTTTTGCCATTGGGGACCAATTTTACAGCTGGGCTACTAAAATAGTTGAATTTGATTGCCCGTTTGGCGACAGCTTAATTTTCGAGTAAACACTAACACTAAAAGCGGTGGCCGGTGAAAATATATGCAGACGCTTATATCGTGCTATACAGTTAGTCACCGTTTCCGGATAAGCGAGTACAGATACCGCTTATCATTTTCGTTTGCTGGGTTCTACATTATTTTTCCGGTGCAGTCTTTTGGCTGTCGTTGCCAGCTGTTCTTGTTAAGTTTTGGTCTGCTTTATGTATGTTTTTGTTGTCTCTTGCCATTCATAGTAAC
>JAUMGZ010192076.1:0-13163 GCA_032359645.1 Pododesmus macrochisma | reverse complement strand
ATTTTGGCCCCAAAAAAAGCCTCCTGGGAGCCAAACCTTAACATCTTAATTAACAGATCTGAACCCCTGCCCCTAGGGATGCCTTCTACATAGTTTGGATGGAAATTGGTCCAGTAGTTTTGAACTAGAAGTCAAAAATGTGAAAAGTTAACACTTTTGCCATAATGTTGAACTTTGACCCAAAAACGCGCAAACCCATTTTTGACCACAGGGTCAGTGGTTTAGGAGAAGAAGTCAAAAATGTGAAAAAATAACGACGAGAACGACGGAGGATAACGGGCGACGGACGGGATTTGTATGGGAAAAGTCCACCTTGGACCTTTGTTCCAGACGGACTTAAAAGAATTTTCATAAAAATAAACTTTGTTTTACAACTGTAGGCACCTTACATAAGGGAGATAATTGTAGATTACCTTATGTAAGGGAGATAACTGTATAATCATGCAAGGGAGATAATTGTAAGTTTTGTTTTAGGGAGATAATAGAATAAAAATGCAAGAGAGATAATCGTATGTTACGTTTAAGGGAGATCATTGTATAAAGATGTAAGGGGGGTAACTGTTGGTTATCTTATGTAAAGGGAATAATTTTTCATATATATTCTGTACTATAGATTAACTTTACAACATATTGTATTAAACTACATTATTGCATTTGGCCAGTTTTAAGATCTAAATCGTTTAGGATTTGTGACAATTTTGTTTGTTTGTAATATTGGAGCATCATATAGACATGATAAGAAAACTGCAACATGTTTTGTCATGTCAAACTGTTTAAATTGACTCCACTTTGAAGTTCTATGTCAATGCATATCCCAGCAAATTGAGCTATGTAATGGCTTTCTTAAAGTCACATTATTCTGACATAAGTACACTAAAGCGTGTGCTATCTTTATCATTGATAGTCGTTTGTTGAAGTTGAGAAAGGTAAACTTACAAACAATCTGCATGTGTTTTACCACCTAACAGCATGTTGCTACACATATATGTATTACCACCTAACAGCATGTTGCTACACATATATGTATTACCACCTAACAGCATGTTGCTATACATATATGTATAACATGTGTTCACACATTATTCTTGATTGTCTGTGGGTGTGATTTTATGATGCACACTTGCCACATTTCAACATGTCACTAAGAGCTTCTGTACAATGCACCAGGAATCCTACAGTTGTACACTATTGTCACTAATAGTGAGATCATAGACATAGTATAAGACATGTTAGATGTTATCAGGTACTGGGGGAAGTTTTATATTGTACTTACTTATGTTATTGTATTGGACAGTTTTATACTTGTTATAACTGTGTGGTGCTAGAGGCAGGGTGGAAAATCAGGATTGTTGTTATCTTATTCTTTTAATGTTGTTGTTGTTGTTGTTGTTGTTGAGTAATTTGATTAGCATGCCTGTCAACGTTGACAGCAAAGCAAAAACTTGTGTTCAACCGTTTGTGTACAATAATGTATGCAGGATCTTCAACATCTGTGGACAGGAGTGTTTTCATTTTCAAAATAAATTTCATTGTGACCTTGGCAGGAAATACTGGGTTCAGACCATTACTTTCTTACAAATGCATGCATGTAAGCTCATTAAATTTGATTGGCTGATATATCATGGGATTGGGGTCTATCATGTTACAACTGGTAGGTGACTGTGATCTGTATATTGGCAAGTTTCAAATGAAAACCTTTGAGACTAAGTCATGAAGAATCATCAAATTCAACTTCTGCATGGCCTGCAGCTTTGATGATAGTATGTGCAACTGTAAGCATGTCACAACCTATATTGACCCAAGTGGTATATATAAATGAAGCCTAATCCCCACTGTTTCCTTCAAATTTCTTTATTTAGGCATTATCTACAACTTCATTGCTTCCTGGTGTTGACTTTCAACTAAACTTTCCCTGTCAATGGTAAATTCTTATGGTACTTAGCTCACAGACCTATTATGCTTCATTTACAGTGCTCTTGTAGTATTTTTGTAGGTGAATTTAACTTATTTGTTTGTTTGCAGTATGCATGAACTTTATGTTGTGTCAATTTCTACATCTTATTTATTAGATCCGAGTAATACACAGCAAAGATAATAGGGAAAAAGACAAGAAACTTTGAAATAATAATGATGAGCATTTTAACATTATTTATTAAGAGACATATTAATTGTCTGGTAACCCAGATTTTATATTTGTTTATCAATGAATATACATCTGCCATCTTTACTGTTTACCTCTTGTACCAATACATGTACAGAAGATTGAAAAAAACTGATTATATTCATTTATTTAGCCTCGATTTAAGAAAAGATGAATACTTATATTTACATGTGATATAATTCCCAAAGGGTATATGACTATTGATGAGTTCATGGCTTAAATTATATATTGCTTTATAATAATCCAAGTGACCTTAAAGGATGTAATATATGTATACTTAATAGGCTGTCCCAAGAGTAAAAGTTAACTAATTAACACATCCTAACGGCTCCCTAGTGTACAATCAGTACTCATGAAGACACTGTCAGTGCACATATCTAACACAAGGAGGCTTCCCTAAGGTATCAAGGGGAGAGAACTGTTGTCTGAGTATTTTCTGTTGTTTTATTGGAGTCATCAATCAATTTCTGGCTTACTGTACTCTAAATACACTATGTAAGATCTTTGTTGATATTTAGGATGCTATAAGTGCTGTCTATGCATTTTTGTTATAGTCTAAATTTTAGATTAACAAGAAGCCATAAGTCCTTTACAAAATAGCATGTGCATTTATGTACCCTGTCAAGACAATGAACATAACCATATTTAGCCTGGCAAGTTAACCAATCAGATTCAGAATACAACATTTATCTGTGCAGTATGAAAAACATTATTATTTTGATGCAAACTGAAACTGTAGTAAATTATTCCTTGAGAAACAAACTTACACTTTGTTAAAAGTCACAAATGGTGAATTTTTAACTCTTATAAAATGTTATAATCATAAAGTATCGGTAATTGATACCATTATTTGACATTTACTAATGTTGCAGAGGGTGATATGATATTCAGTATCTCCCTTGCGTTTGTAAGAAATGTTACAGTCTGCATGCATGGTACCAGCAGTTAGATGCTTGAATTTACAACTACCATATTAGTCAATATATACACAAGAGGATGTCCATCAATCACTTTTGTGTGTAAATATTGATATGTAACACAATTAAATTGTACAGTTATCAACTGTTTAACATCAACATTGACGGAGAGTGAACCAAGATGTTATCAAACAAACTAAATCACCCACTAATTGGCCCATTGTTAGAATTGCTTCACACAACAATGAGATAACCTGAATACAATTGTGTGTATGACTAATGGGTGTGTATAGCATTTGAACTTCTGCAGCGTAAACAAACTACATGGTGTAAATTATGTGTTATCACTCTGCGGTGTTGATGTGCAGTAACTACACGCTGCACTGCGGTGCATAGATAATCTCATCTTGTGGTTTGGAACATGCATGTATGTTGGTGGGATCCATTTGTCTATCTGATTTATTTCATTGCAAATAACAAATTCACAGCAATTATTTCTGGGAACAATTTCTTGAAGTTAGATTTGAAGGTTCTTAAGATTAAAAATGCATTTAGAGTTCAGAAAGTTCTTGTAATAAAAGTTTTATTTCTTGTGCTGCTTTAAATCATAGGTGCAGTTTCTGGGTGTGAATATTAATTTTTCAAGATCACAAGGTCAAGGTCGGCAAACAAACACTATCTGTGAGTGCACAAAAAGTTGGCATTAGCACAAGTTGATCACAGAGCAAGCTTTGTTATTCCAACACTGTGTGTAAAATACCGTATTTAAAGTATTTTAAATTATTAAAGTTGATAAAAGAATTTTTTTTAAACATTTGTTACAAGTACATTTTCAGGCTGAATATGGACATACAGTAAAAGTTAAAATGATTGACACTATACACCTCTTCAGCATGTTACACTGTCACAGCAAGGAAATATGAAGGGGAAATGTTAGAAGGTATTATATTGTATTCCTGGAATGAACTTTGGTATATATCTACAATTTTAATTAATCTAAAACTTCACTAGAACATTGCGGAATATATGATCATTAATGACCTAATACAATTACATATATCTTTCTCATTGCAATGTTAAATTTGTAATCTGTAGAATTTCTTAACAATGTAAAATATTATGTGATTGGTGACTGGAATGTGAAGGTCGTCTGCAGAAAGCATGCATATTATGGGGTTAATACAAACTTGAAAATATACTTAAATTTTATTGCCTGCCTTGAAAAGTCCTTGAAATTTACATTGACCCAAAAAGCTCTTAGGTATATAATGATAGTAAAATTTATTGAAATGTTCTTGAATTATTACTTATCAGCTTAATAAATGTCAATTATACAAAGTATATCCATGTTTTAATCTTAAAAGTAATGTATTTGTCTCGAAAAATTGGATGTTTAATTAAGTTGTGATGTCATGTGTTTGTACATGTATTACCGGTATAACTTGTAATTATTTCAACTTGAAGCTCAATTTATTACACAACCTTGTTAAACACAATTCTTGCTTTATTAAATTTAGTAAATTACATGTGTTCTGTGACTTTGGAAGCCCTTAAAATGTACTTGAAAGTTAATTTAAAAATTCTGTACACATAATGCAAGAAGATAGTTATTTTCTCAGATCTTCACAGACTGAGACTCCCTGCTGGAGATTTACACCATTCTAAAGTCTAAGAGTACCTATTTATCTTTTAGGTGTGCTTGACTGAAGAAAGTGAAAACTGATGGCTGACCCCAACAAGAGTTAACACTAAGAGATAGATCTTTTGTTAATGTGTGTGAGGAATGAAATGTAAAGGTCATCTACATGCTTGATGAAGGCTCCCCCTGCTGGATATTAACAAACTAAGGGATATAACTAGTCTATTGTCCACTTTATATATGTGGTAGAGGAATGGAATGTGAAGGTGATCCACATATCTCAATCAGTGATGATGGGTCACTGATGGCTACTGAGAGAAACTGTTCACATCTTCCTTACAAGATAATCAACATCAGCAGCCCAGTGATAATACAACCATGTTACTCTGAGTGAGCTTGTACATTAGTGTATTACAGCTTGGACTCCATCAAGTTGCTGAAATTGATCTACTGTCTGCATGGTGACTTACAAAAGTGCCTTCTTCTGATAAATGTTGTTCACTTTAGTTACCTCAAACTTGGGTATAAAGAAGTGAAATCTGGTAATTTTATAAAAAACTGCATATTTTTAAAAGGAATGGATCTTAAGTTTGCAAAGACCTGACTCAACACTAGACCATTAATATGGAAATGTTAGTAGAATTATAGTAAAGTATGTATCATAAGAGCTCAGCTTTAATTTCATAACTATAGGCTGTACACATATTGAGTTTAGGCCAAATAAAGTTGTTTTTGTTACCCTACTTATGTTTGTACACTTCTTTGTCATGCCAATATTAATTAAGGTTGTATATCAATCATAATTGACAAAGGAGCTGAAAAGTCAGGATATCTTCTCTGGAAAATGATTTTTGGAATTATAAAGTTGTTCAACTATACTTTTACATACCCTACATTTCTTATCACTAGTAAAGCATTAGGAAACAAAGAGTATTTATGTTTGTTTTTAGAGCGTTTTTCTTCTATAATAGTACTGCTAGGGACACACTTTGTCTAAGATTAGGTTTAAATTTGTTAAGGAGTCAGAAGGTCATAATTGTTTTGAATAAATATATATTTCCTAATTAATATAAATTTTGATATTACTTTAGTCACTGCATACATGTAATACTTCCCAGTGGGAGACAAAATATCCCGATATTTTAACCCTCCTCCCAGTATTCTCCCTGGCTATATAATTCTTCCATTTTTTTTTTAAAAAGTCTCAGTGACTGACACTATAATACATAGAAATTTCTAGGGGTTTATTGTGTATATAAATAGACAGAATGGCACTAATATGTTGTTCTGCCTGAACAGATTGCATGATTGTATATGACACACAAAAAGACTGGTTGAGTGCTCTTTTTTCCTTCTCAGCACAATAGATAGGGGGTGCCCCTAATGTGCACTCCCTAAACTTCCATATTTTATTAAAATCCGCTGTTCTTCTACTGAAAAACATGTGCGCCCATTCAGATTTTGTGTCATGTCCACCTCCCCTAAACTGAAATCCTGGATCTTCCCCTGCACTGTTTTTATTACACAACTTTTTTTCAACAAGTTTCCTTGAAATCCAAGCAAATTCACATTGAATAAAGGTACCCTGCTTTTAGATGTATTTTTGATGACATACGTCATGAACAACTTCACAGAAAATTAATCTACTTTCGGTTTTATATTTTTTGCACATGTGTATTCCCAAAATTATTCATTATACACCCTTGCAATCACTTATGTATTGAATATTAAGAGTACACAAGTATATAACAGATAGAAGTTCCTGATATTCAGGAAACAATATGTAGACCATATCAAATATATCCTAATAACAGTCAATGATTTTCATTATTCACTTGTGATGTGTTTTTCCCTGGAGAACTCAGTGCCTGTGTAATAAGATACTTGGAACACTAATGTGACACTCAAGACATAATCAGTTGTGGTCTTATTAACACTTTATGTAGTGGTAGTCTGACCTGTTCTCTGGTAAAGAGGAAGTATTCATTAGTACAAGACTCCAACACCAGTAATAAACTCCCCTGACCAATGAAGGCATATTGTTGATTGCCTTGTCTGGAGATAAGACCCCAGGGAGCGATACAACAATAAAATACTCTGACCTGTGGTCAAGATTCTAATAGTTTGTACACTGTTACAGCAGGTTGCAGTAGCTAGCTGTAGGATGCTGGACAGTGGTCATTAGTGGACCTTTGTAGTAAACTTAATGCTTGTTTTAGCACATTATCATCTGGTAGTATTTTGGTGTTACTTGGCAGTGTTCCACTGGGTGGCTTTCAATTGTAGTCAGGGGTAAAGTAACAAACTAAATAGACTGGTTCTGTTCATTTTCATTCTCTTCCACCAGGACTGTGTTTCACTAGTATTGAAGAAGGGGAGACAAACCAGTCTGGAAGAAAATGTGTATATATCTTTGCGAAATATTGCTTAGCCTATATTTTACTTTTTTCTATTATTTTGGAACCATCATATAACACTTTCCTTCAGAATCCCCACTTTTCCCATAGAGACTTAATGGTTTAATATAAGCAAGAATGATCTTAATATAGACAATACAGTAAAATATTGTCTCCGAAATCCTTATTCTCCAGAGGTACTTTTTTTGACCCACAAAAATTGTATTTTTGACTATTTCTTTTCTGACATATTTGAAATAAGTGACAAAAACCATTCATATAGCCTTTCAATGAAATCAAATGTGTGCAGTTGTAATGAGCTAAGAATAGCAACACTGACCTCAGCAAAAAAATCATTTTTGATATAGAGTTCAATTTCATAATTCAATAAATTAATAAAAACCCTTATTTATCATCTTTGTTCCTATCAATCTAAAACACCTACAAAATCCATGCATTTTGATAACATTTTTGGGTGATAAATCTTGATTTTAAGTTCTGAGAAACTTGTATGAATTGTATGTTATATAATAACATTAATTGGTCTTCATTCCAATAGTTTATGTGAGGCTGACACAATCCAGGCCATTCTAGTTATTTATGTGATGCTGACCCAGTTTTGCTATTTTATACAGAGATCAAACACAAGTGGTTAATTGATGCACTTATGTTTTGCTGAGACTGCATGTTAAATGTATACATAAGTCCTGATAGACATTAACAAGTATTGTAGGAGATACTTATACTGCTGTAGACAGATTTGTTTGTCTGGGATTTACCAATACATTCTGAAGAGGAGAATGTGTTTGAAATGTTCCCCTTTAAAAGAGTGTAATTGAGAAGAATAGTCAAATTATGTGACAATGATACTTCATGTGTATACTGCATGGGTTCAGTTATGACCTAGTGAAGTCGAGATTTATACAAACACTGCATGGTAAACTTTAAACTCAAAATTTGAACCCGAAGGAAAGTATTTGGTACATTTAGGAGCTAGTTTGTTTTGTTCACTTGAAATGTCAAAGAGAAACTAAACATTTCTTCAAATGTATGATGTAGAAATCTTTATAAATACATATATACATGTAATAGCCTATGTTATAACACATCCATAAGGTTATAATGTACTTGAAAGCTTCCTATGTAACATAATATTTGTGTTTTACTAGTGACATAATTGGTAATTAGAAACGTCTGGTCTTGCTTTGAATACTAGATCTACAAATCTTTTTTTTTGGAAGAGATTTCCTAAAATTGCTGACCCTCATGTGTGAATATACAACATCAAGATCGGTAGAAATCTTTGAAGAATGATAACGGGACGTTCTCTGTATAAAAAAACTCGCTTACTGATTGCAATGACAGCACCTACACGAGGTTAATACAATATAAATATACACATGCTATCGAATTAAGGGATAATTAAGGTATTTAAGAACCACATGCATTTTAAGATACGTTTTCCAATTTGTTGCTGACGTCACATCCTCAGGAAGTTAAATAGCATTTAGACATATAGCAACTCATGTCTTCAAACAGACTTAAATAGAAAGTTAATTTGGAGTAAGATATAAATGTAATTGAGTAAGCGTGTTAAGATAAAAAATTCTGCCCACCCCAAATAGTCTGTTAGTTATATTCACTATACAGTCATACTAGTTAATAGAATTAGAAACATACCAATGTTAGACTGCTCCAAGTGCCGGGACAACCTACATTTACTTACTTTATTCACATATTAACTGTTACTCTTACCCTGCAGATCCTTTCTCTCAGTCTCTAGCTCTGTGTCTATCTCACTCTCCAGTCTTTTCCTTTTTCTGTGTCTCTCTTCCCACAGACTCTCCCTTTTTCTGTCTATCCCTCTCTCGTTTTTCCATTTTTTACTCTGTGTGTCTCACTGGCACACCACTGTCTTTATTCTTTCTAGGTCTATGTGTTTCTCACTGTTCCAACCTTTTTCTGTGCTCTCTGCATTTGTTCCATTCTTCCACTTCCTTTCCATTTTCTCTCTATGAGACTGTGTCTCTGTCTCTCACTCTCAACCCCTCGCCTTTTTATATGTGTGTGATTTCTCTCTCTTACCCACCCACCACCTCTCTTGTCTTTGTGTTTCTCTCACTCTCCCAACCCCTCTTTATTTTCACTGTGGGTCTCTTTTAACCTTCCAACTAATCTCCTTGTTCTTCCTGAGTGACTATCTGACTCCCCTGTGCACCTCTTTCCTCTTTCCATTTCTCTCAGTGTCTCTTTTACTCTTCCATTCCTTTGCCCTTTTGTTCCCCCTCTCTCTCGTCCCCTTCATATTCTCTGTGCTTACTCTCTGCAATCCTTTCCTTTTTTGAAAGTCTCTCTCACTCTTCCATTCTCTCTCTCTCTCTCTCTCTCTCTCACCCACCCCTGGCCCACTCCCTTTTCTCTGTGTGTTTCTCTCTCACACTTTATTCCTTATTCTCTGTGTGTCACCACTCTGCTCCTCCCTCTTTCTCTCCTGTTACTGTTTCTTCATCACCATCTTTATCTTTCTTCCCTATCGCATTTCAAGATTGAAAACATTTACTATTACTTTATTTATCATACTTAAGATACACATAGAGGCCTACATCTTTCATTGAGCATGAAGAAAACCCACAAGAGTTTATCTTGAAAAACATACCCCAAAAAAATAATTTTGGAAATGTCTACTGCTGATGGATAATTTTATGAGGTCCATCTTTCATTGGTGATTTGGGGTTAAAAAACAATTTGTCTTCAGAAAATACCAATAAATCTTATTTTACAACTGTTTTTTCAAGAAACATATGATAAACTGAATCTATGAACTATTTCTTGTAGGATATATTTCATACTTAGATAAGATGTAAACACAATCTTTGCTTCCTGTTTATGTGGTGAGAGCCAGCAGTGATAGATCAGTGATGAGTTCAATGATTGAGACCCCCCTATGTTACACAAGACATACACCTAGGTTTGTATAAGCTTATTAACTAGATACATCAAAGTAAATGTATCAATGTTTACATATATCTCGCTGTTCCAAGGTCTTTCTCTATCCTGTTTATTAAACTGTGTTTATTCATCATGTCAGTGTATGACATGGTTTTCAAAGAAGCCTCATGTTGGTTATGTTTTAGAAATACCCCTTTAAATGCTGTGTCTAGTGACATCATTTTATGTGGTTTAATTTATTGATAATTCTGAAGTCAAATCTCAGTTTCAAACACAATGCATTAAGCACATTATATTTCACAGACTTGCCAGTTTCCATGGAGATAGTGTGTGTTTGCTTTGATGTACAGTTACAGGGTTTTTTATGGGGACTTTTGGGGGGCTGATAATGGCCCCATTCCCATTAAATTGGTTGATATTTATGCATAATTTCAAAATTTGTAGTTAACACTTGAAAATTTTATTCCCAATTTAATTGGTCAATTTTCCTCCCAAAATGTGACAAAAAGGTCCGATCCCAAATTGACAGAGAAACAATCCTGAAGTAGGTTGAGCTGCTTTCATATAATTCTTGGTATTATTTTAGCTACGTGTGATATGAGCAATATCTCATTATTAAGTCCAAGTACAAATTTATCTTATTGGTAATAATTATATCACATAACAATCAGATTGGCATGATATCTGACTAAAACACATTAAACTGACTCCTAGTCCACCAGTTCTTGAACTATACTGTATATGTCTACCCCCAATCTGACTTTAAGGATGTGAATGTTGTAGTTTTGCAATCTTCACTGACCCAAATTGCCATGCTGTTCTATTACATGGTACCTTGAGAGCTTGATTTAGCTAGTTAAGGAAGACAGATACAACTTATAACATTCATAATTTAAGGCACCTGTATACAAATACATGTACAAGTCAACAGATTGTGTATTTAGGAAATTGTTAAATTGACATATGATATATTTGTTGTTCTAAGTGTATGTATATGTCAAGTCCAGGTACTTTATCACAAGTGGTTTTATATGGTTCAACTCTTTTTTCAAGGAATGATGTAAGTTCCGAGTTGCATCCAATAACCTTTAACTTGATAATGCATGTAAATTAAAACAATATGTGTGAGGTTGCTTTTGAATATAAATAAATTAAATTTTAATATGTCTTCAAAGAGATAATTGACAGTTACAAAAATTATACTGACCACTTAAATGTAGCAAAATATTCAACAGCAGCGAGTCACAGACTCGCCCCCACCCCTTATATGTTTATATTGTGAGTCTATGCCTCACCCCTGTGACATGTATATTCAACTAAACATGGTGTCAATATGCAACACATTTAAGTAATTTAAAATTTTATAATTTGCTTAGATGTGAATCGTATTTCAAGACATTAAACTGAATATTTACCAAATCCAAGGCTCTCCATCTCTAAGGAAAACATATTTTCACTTTTAGTACAACTGCTTCTTCAGTCAATGCTGACAATTTGCACCTTTCTCATAAAGAGTTGTATCCAGTAGAATTAATGGAACACATATATAGTATTCAACAGTTCAGTACAGATATATTTCACCAATCCAATGAATAATATTCAACTTTCACTCCACTTGTTACATTTCAAAGGTTGGTAAATGTAAGTCAATGTGTGAGTACTATATACTGGTCAGACCATCTCAGCATGCCTAGTGTAAACTGTGGGTCAGTGTGTATCCACTGTGTGATGGTTACATCAATGTGTGTTATAATGGCATGTTCTCTTCATCATTATATCAGTAGATGTGCTATGATAAGAGTATATTTAAGACTGAACTCTTGCATGTATTGACATATTATCAAGGGTTTATAGACTGCAGTGTGTAGCATTGCGCCATCTTACTTACATGTATAGATCTGTACATGTATTCATGTTTTTGATATTTATCATGTTTAATATGACAACCTGCATATTAAGGAAGCAACAAAATGATCTGTAGCAGTGCCAACTGACAAGTCAACTTTATAGTGCTGTTTGACTGGAATATCATGCCACATGCATTAATGTATAATAAAGTTCTCACAGTGCTGTGACATATTAAGGTACTGATGCTGTAAATGTTGAAGAGTGACACACTGTGACATATATAGACTACCAAGCAGTTAACTGCATAGTTTTATGTTTATACAGATTTCTTTTACTTAATGTTCTGTTTATGTGTTCATTATTTATAATAGAATATAGATAATGTATGTTGCAAAATAATTCCAATTGATGAAATTGTTATACTTGCATATATGGCATCCTTAAGGCATGGAATATCAGGTTAGAATTTAAATATTTCTATTTCCCCATGATAAAGAAGTATTTAGGTATTGAATATACTTTATTGTGTTCTTAAAGTGTCCAAAATTTGAAGCTAATTTTATAATGGTCAATTACAATTAGTGGCAAATTATAATGGAAGTCTTAATGAAATATAAATTGACTTTTATAGACGCCCACTAGAGGCACTTTCAAACTTTTAAATTCATATTCCTTTACAATTAAAATTAAAGTTATCATTTGATATTCTTCATGTACCATCTACAAATCTAAGTAACATGAAATAACCTCTAACACTGTTCAAATATTGAGTTAAAACATGAAATAACCTCCAACACTGTTTAAATACTGGGTAAAAACATGAAATAACCTCTAACACTGCTTAAATACTGGGTAAAAACATGAAATAACCTCCAACACTGTTTAAATACTGGGTAAAAACATGGAATAACCTCCAACTCTGTTTAAATACTGGGTAAAAACAAGGAATAACCTCCAACTCTGTTTAAATACTGGGTAAAAACATGAAATAACCTCTAACACTGTTCAAATACAGGGTAAAAACATAAAATAACCTCTAACACTGTTTAAATACTGGGTAAAAACATGAAATAACCTCTAACACTGTTTAAATACTGGGTAAAAACATGAAATAACCCCCAACACTGTTTAAATACTGGTTAAAATCATGAAATAACCTCTAACACTGTTCAAATACTGAGTAAAAGACATAAAGGGGATCTGAATAGTATGAAGTAACTTAAAAGACTCAAAAATACATTTTTTATTCTTTT
>JAUMGZ010192065.1:0-13163 GCA_032359645.1 Pododesmus macrochisma | reverse complement strand
CAGCAGAAAATCACGATTCCAAAAATGTATACATTAAGGGTATTTGTGGCAAAAACAAAGCAAACACATATGACAGTGTGGCCCTAAAAGGGCTCTGAAAACAGCAGTAAAAATTAACTGTGGAGCGAGACCTTACATACACAGAAGTTGTTTATAACGTTGTAGATGAAATTGCCTCCTTTGAAAATTGGCTCATTTTGGGGTCAGTACCACCATTTGTAAAATTTTGAATTGCGAACACCTAAGGATGCCCTAGTGAAATGAAATTTTATTTAACAAGTTGTTAAGTTGTTTGAAGAAGTTGTTGATGTATGGATGGACAGACAGATGGACAAGTAGGGCAAAGCCCTTCAGCCCCCTGCGTGGTCAACCCAACTATTTGTACAATTTTGAATCACCTAGGATCATGCTGCCAGTCAAATTTAGTTAAATTCCAATCAGTGGTTGAGAAGTCGTTTAAACAAATTGTTGACTATACAAGGGTACCTGCTGCCAAATTTTGTTGAAATCTGTCGAGTCGTTTAGGAGGATATGTAGTTCAAAGCAGTTATGAATGATTTTGTCCAAAATTTGTCCTATTTAGGCCCATAGTGGTACCCTCTGGGGGCCTACCCACTTCATATCAATACTTCTGAATCTTCTTTGCATAGATATACTCTCTATGAAATTTGGATGAAATTTATTCAGTAGTATTAAAGACATAGTCAACAATGCAAGAAATAACGATATAATTTGCGGTGTCAAACTTTGACCAAAACAAGCTTAATCTGTTTTTGACCCCAGCCTCATGCCTTGTACAATATTGATTCCACAGGTCCTAAAGGTACTGCATACCAAAAGGATAAGCTCTAGCCCTCATAGTTTATGAAAAGAAGATGTTTGAAGTTTTCCCTAATTTTGAGACATTTTGCCCCCTAGTGGTGCCCCCTTGGACGCCAGCCCCTTTTTTTGCCAAGTTTGGTTGAAATCTGTCCAGTAGGTTAGGAGATGTCATTTAAAGCAGTTATTAATGATTTTGTCCAAAATTTGTCCCATTTGGGCCTCGTAGTGGTGCCCCTTTGGGGCCTACCCTCTTCATATCAACACTTCTGAATCTTCTTAACATGGATATATTTTCTACGAAAGTTGGTTGAAATTTATCCAGTTGTTTTAAAGACATAGTTAAAAATGCAAAAAATTACCACATTATCTGTAGTCTATTTTTGACCCCAGTCTCATGCCTTGTACAATTTTGATTCTATCTAGCCTAAAGGTACTGCATACTAAAAGGATAAGCTCTAGACCTCATAGTTTATGAAAAGAAGATTTTTGAAGTTTTCCCTAATTTTGAGACATTTTGCCCCCTAGTGGTGCCCCCTTGGGCGCCAGCCCCTTTATTTATACAATTTTGATTTCCCATCCCCTAAGGATGCTTCCTGCCAAATTTAGTTAAATTCCAATCAGTGGTTAAGGAGAAGAAGTCTTTTAAACAAACTGTTGATGTACAGACGACGGACTAACGACGGACGCCACAGTATGCAATAAGCTCACCCTGGTCCTTTGGACCAGGTGAGCTAAAAACCAAAATGACAGGGCATGTATAGCAAGTTTATTCATCCAAAATTCTTGTAAAATTCACTAATATTGGACACAATCATTGATTCCAGGGACATATATTCCTCTTATTATCAAAAATACATGTAATTCATTTTGCAGAAAGACATATCTGACCTATCCCACTTTTACTGTATTGAAAAAAAGAAACAGGAAATGAAGGGACATTAACAAAGTCAATGGGCCATATATATAAATGTAAATCATATATAATGTTTGTAGTGGTTGAAACAAATTGAAAATGATGAGTATTAGTAAAGCAATTATGTTGTATACTTCAAAGAAAGATAGCTTAACACCTATATAAAGCAGCATAGCTAACACCTATATATAGCTAACACCTATATGCATGCATATTCAGCATTTGCAGTTTGGGTAAAGGTAAGCATCTTAAGATAGGTATGTTCTAAATTTGTAAGGACTTTGGTGTGATTCCAATCATAGGTAATTGACAGGACTGAAAATGTAGGTTATATTAAACATCTGCAACTACAGTTCAGGTCAGTATTATAGAATCTAATCATATTCCAAATTTATAATGGAGGGCATTTATAGCTTTTGAGAAACTAAGCTAAACTAAACCAGAGGCCAATTGAGCCTGAACATCCATCCGGATGAAACATGCAACAACAATCGGCTTTCGAATTCTTTTGACCCCGGGGTCATGCCTTGAAAAAACTTGATTCTGTGTGCCCTAAGGTTACTACATACCAAAGCATTAAGCACTAGACCTTCCTCTTTATAAGAATTCTTTGAAATCTTTTTTTAAAAAAAAAATGAACGACTTCCTCTAAGGATGCCTTACACAAAGTTTGGATGAAATTGGTCCAGTAGTTTTTGATTTAAGAAGTTGAAAATGTGTAAAATTAACATATTTGCTATACATTTGTGTATATATATATATAGAAATGTATATAAACCTTGACCCAAAAACATATAACCAATTTTTTATCCCAGGGTCACACCTTGAACAAACTTGGTTTGCCATGCTTTAAAGTTACTATATACCGAAACATTAAGCACTAGTCCTTCTAGTTTATAAAAAAAATTCCCAATTTGGAACCCACAAGTGTTGCCCCCTTGGGACTGACCCCCATTATTTGAACAAATATGAACCACATTCAACCAGAGCTACCTTCTACCAATTGCAAGTTTGGTTGAAATGGGTCCAATAGTTTTGACAGTCATAAATGTGAAAAGTTAACACATTTGCTAAAGTGTTGAACTTTGACCAAAAAATGAAAATGTGTAACCTATATTTGAACCAAGGGTCAAACCTTGAACAAACTTGGATCTCCATGTTACTACATCCCAAAGCAAAGCCAGTAAGCTCTAGGCTTTCAGCTCTAGTTTATTAGATTTTTTTTGAAATTTTGTCAAATTGTCCCCACTTTTGGCGCCCCTTTGAGATCGAGGCCCCATTATTCTGAATCCAAGTTTGGATGAAATTTGTCAATTTATGGACAATAGATGACAGACAACAACGAACGATAGACAGGATTTGTATGAGAAAAATCAACCTTGGACCAGATGGACTAAAAACTTTGTTAAATTGTGCTTGCCAAAAACAATGTATCTTAGATAGCTCTAGATCTTTACATCATGATATGCTGAGAGTTGTTCTTCATTCGTTTGTGTTAACAATGGTAGGGGAGATGACTTTTCACATTCCATAAATATAACATAACATTGTTTGTATTGTTGTGACATGATATTATTAGTGAAAATCAGACCACTGTGACGTCAAATAGTTACCATGGCCCATTTGCAGTTTTGCGTACAATGTGTAAATTGCTGCATGGCACGCAATAGCCATTTCGACAATAGAGTACAGAGACTCATATTTTTTTTTTTTTTTCATATTGCAGGTTATTACATTTATGTCACCCAGTGTTACCATGCAAGGCTATAATATGTAATCCTTTTTTTGCAAATCAAATCTTATCAGTTTTTTAACCTGTTAAATTTGGTGTATTTAAGCATTGAACTGTTTTCATTTGGCATTCATAGGTGATATGAATGCCAAGTGGACAAAGGCAAATTTAATGAAGCACACTAGCGCTTCATGTTGAGTTTGCCTTTGTCCATTTGACATTCAGTTCACCTATGAATGCTAACTAAAAGCAGTTCTATACTTATATTTACCATTTGCTATCCCAATGTGACAAACTAAACAGTAAATGTATGAGAAACTAAACGATAAGCAATGTGTGATTTCATTCATAGGCGATATGAATGCCAACTGAATTTGGTAGGGATATATTGTGGCATTGCCATGCGATGGTAAATATATGATAATAATGGCATTAATGTCATAATCAGAATAAATATTGTATCTCTATTTTTTTTTGTTTCACCTACATGTACAACCAAAGTTCATAGGGAAAGCAAAGAGTAGGCATATATAGAACATTTGTAAATGGTGTTGAAGGGTTGTGATAAAAAGTTTGGCCTTATTGATACAAGTTGATAGGACCTTAAATCTTACTGGTTTTGGTACATTCCTCTTCAGAGATATGTCCATATGTCAAGCAAGATATAGCTAGTTCCTGTCCTACTTTAATACTGTTTTGTTATCTTTATTCCTTAATATGATATCTTGTATCCTTGTTCTGTTCAGAGATAACTTTCACGTACGACTCTTATTTTGTAACTGCATCAACTGTTATTCATTTTCTCTATTACGTCAATTAATGAAGGCTGCTTTGAAGCTAGACCTTGAAATTGGGACAGGGTGTCTCACACAAGAGTATTGACTCTTTCCTCTTATAAATATCATATTTATTGGAGGTACGTTTCAGATTGTATTATTTTTAAAACACTCCTTAAGGCATCAACAGTCATAGGACATACCGTTATATCATGAAAAAGTTTGTTGACAATATCAAATATCCATAATTCTAATACTTTTAAAGTTTATATGTGTTTTAACATTATTTTTCTTAAACTTTTAAAACTTTGTGATATTATATGTCTTTAAATACGTGTACAGTGTATGTACATCTATATTTATATGTATATGTGCATTACAGATTATGGGATATGGCCTAGCTATGTCCTGAATTATCACATACATTGATGTATTTACTTGCACGTTAAAAGCAGTTTTCTTCTATACAAGATCTCAATATAAACCTGATCAATATTTGCACTTAATACTAACAGACATTTAAATTCTAGCCACTCCTTGTGTGTGTGTTGTCTAGACTATGTATCACATCATAACATTACATCATTTCTATTTATAATGTGAAGCAAGACAATTCTACATGTACTATTTTGCTTCATTCCTAGTCTACATAGCAAAGCATCTACTCAAAATAAATATAACAAAAAGGAAGAATTCTTTAGTACAAGGCTTTATAATAAAATCAATGATCGTGGTATTATTTATTTTATACAACAACTAATTTATTTTTAAAAAAAATATGGTATTTATCATGAAAGTTAGACTCCTCTAAAGTAAGAACTTTAACATATTGTATCAGTAATATTTAAGTTACAATTACATAGTCAACATCATTAAGAACATCCACTTTAAAAATGAAATATTTTTATTCAAATACGCTTCAAATCCTCCATTTTTGGCTATTTATAGAGCTGTAACGATACACTGGGTTTTCGATTCAATATGTATCTCAATATTTGATGTACGATTAGATTTCGATTCGATACATATTTTACTTAAATTAAGATGTTTGATTAATTACATATTTCCTTCTTTCCTTACTGAAGACATTTATCAGCTATAAATAACCATTTTGGGATTGAAGCGTATTTGTTTGTTATGTTGTTGAAATAATTTTTGAAAATGGTTTAAATGATAAAAGGACTACTTAATATAGAGAACAAAGAAGAAAATAATTTATTTCAAATCAGAAAACTCATACACGAATATGATAAAACACATGCACATTGCAAAAAGCCTATCAGTTTGCCATGCTCATATGACCAGCTCAAGAGAAATGTCTACCATCTGTAGTTGAACTAGTTTGAGGTAATTTTGTGTTCTTATCAGACCTCTTATCATCTGATTCTTTCCTCAAAACAATGTCGGGTTTCCCTCTTTAACTTGACGGTCATGCATATGTTCGTTGTTTGACCTGTTTGGCATGCTCATTAAGCGAAACAAATTGTGCATATTGTTTTTGTTTTATCTGCTACTCGGTGACCGTAACTAAACCCAAAATGTGTTCATACTTTTGATATGAACGACGAGGGATTGATTCAAGGCCATGTTTGTATTTTGTTCATATTGCACATTAAGATGTATCCTTGTCACTGATTGGCTCTAGTTTTTATAGAAATTAAATATATAATTTAGGTTTTGGAAACATTTACAATAAATCCCTTCATTTTTGTACAATATTGGTAAATCTTAAAGCTAATATTGACTGTTATCCTGGTTACAGGCCGGTGTTACTGTATTTCAAAATATGTCCGGTTCATTCTAGTTTTTCAACTTTTATCTGGATGTTTAGATGACATGAACTACGTGACATCGTCACTGAATGGCACGTAAGGTTCACACATATTAAAATTATATACACCTTGAGTCATAAATTGTGACCTATTTATAGAACTTTCAGCCCCTGTCATGTTTTGTCCCAGGACAACCGATTTTGATCCCAAACATATATATAAATGATACACCATGTATTTGTGACCAATTACAATCAGAGGAAAATTTCAATTTACGAAAATGAATCTTCTTAAAGTTGTCAGAATCCGAGACAGACAGACAGGAACATGACCTATTTACCCCACAAAACAAAGCACGTCGACTCGGTCATGTCTGCACGCGATTCCATGCTCGACAAAGACATGTCAAACTGACTTATTGGAAATTCCTTTATTACTGAATCGATCAATCAGACAGTTGACCTCTGTGTTTGTTGATCATCTTAAATAATTGGTGTGGAACTGTTATTATTGACTCACCGTTTTGGACCGCTGTCTCTTCTCCCATCTATGACCGACTTTCGGGTCTTTTTCCACAGCAATTTGACCTGTTTACCTTTCCACCTTTTGCCCACAATGCACGTTTACAAATGTCTGCGCCCATGATTTATTTCCGGGTTTGATGTAGGCGTTTTTAGTCTAAATTTGGTAGACTTTAACAGCAATGTAGACATACAACGGATATATTCAATGTAAGAATGTTAATTGTATGCTAAATGTATGTACAAAAGAACATTGCAAGGAAATGTTAGGCCGATTCAAACTGTCAACACAGTAAAAATACAGGACGTAACAGGTACTGTATCTCAGTCAGTCTTACACCAAAGCGAAAGAGATGAATACCAAAGAGATCACGGGCATTAATGTAGCTAAAAGATGACAGTTCCAAAACCATAATTTAGACTTTACAAAATAAACTAAAATTGTTAATCTGTTACATGTTTACTCTGAAAAAAATATCGACAAGTAGTGGGGTTGAACTTATCTTTATACACAGCTATGGCTAATAGAAATAATGAATATGTGAAGCTTGAGAAAAATGATTGACTGTAAAGTTCAGAACAGAAAACAGAATAAAAGGTACATCATTCCTTTGGGGACCTGTCATTTGTCTTTTTCTTTTGTCGTTTGTATTTTGCTCTTTTAGGTCTTTCAATGAAAGATCCCAATCTCCCATTCAATATCTGGTAGGTTTAAGTCCCCAACGAGTAGGAAGAAGGATGATTAGTGTTGTGACCGTGCTGCCTTGATGTTGTTTATAAGAGCATTTATGTAATCCTCATCCATTTTGTTATGATGTCTGTAGGCTGTTGAAATCAAGGCTGACTTCCAATGACTTAAGCTTCACTTTGATGCTTATGAATTCGCACAAATTACCCAGTAGCACAATAGAAGTCACCATGATGCGTTTGGTTGCAATGAGTACCCTGCCATGTGAGTCCCCACCTTTCCTGTCATGCCTGTTTACATCATTCTGATGATATCATGTCCTTGCTTAACCAAGTTTTGGTTCAAATGATTATGTCTGGATTAGACTTATCATTCAACTTTTTTAAATCAGGAATTTTGTTTATGACACCTTGAAATTAGCAAATGGCTTTCAATCCGGAGAAGTGTGTTCATTTATCCAAGTAGCATCCAAGTGTAACACCATCAGAGCAGACTATGTAAGTATGTACTTCACAACCACCATCTAGACGTAGTCGACTCAAGCAAGTACATTTTGTACCTGGGAGTCACAATCAGCAACAACTTAAAATGGGACAGACATATTGAAACCATCACAGCAAGGCCAATAGGACTCTAGATTTCCTCAAGCGAAACTTCAGAGGGTGTGGATCATCAGCAGGAACCAGAGTCTATGAGGCTGTTGTACGTCCCACCTTAGATTACTCTGCATCCATCTGGGTCCCACATAACATCGAGCAGATTAACCAACTGAAGAA
The DNA here is from genome assembly GCA_032359645.1 of Pododesmus macrochisma. Classification (NCBI taxonomy): domain Eukaryota; kingdom Metazoa; phylum Mollusca; class Bivalvia; order Pectinida; family Anomiidae; genus Pododesmus; species Pododesmus macrochisma. Next base: position 5,163 of record JAUMGZ010192065.1, on the reverse strand, counting down.
AGTACAACATAGGGCAGCTAAATTTGCGACTAGAATTTGATGGGATAAGCAGCCTTGCAGTGGCACGAACATGTTAAATACGTTAGGATGGGAACCGCTTCAGGTCAGGAGAATTAAGATCTCCTCCTATTCGATAAAGATCCAGCACTGCCTTGTAGCGATCCCAACAGACTATTGTCTTATTCCATCAGATAGTAGGACTAGAGGGCAACACACCTTCCCAATTCCCATCACGAGGAGGGAGGTGTATCAACTCTCCTTCTGCCCACGCATCATCAGGGATTGAAATAGATTTCCATCAGATCTGTCAACAGACTGTTCCATGGAGGAGTTCTGTACAGCTTTGGATGGACTACCACCAGCCCACTACATTCAAGCATAAGAGGCCACATTTTTAACTTTTTACCTTTTAACTGTATATAATGCCTTGTGAGGTTTTTTTTATCCTGTTTGCCACACAGAGTATAACACTCAAAATATGAGTATTTCTCCTTAATGGAAGAAGAAGAAGATGAAGAAGAAGAAGAAGAACAAAGAAAAAATGAACATTATCTCACCGATAGTACTTGGGAGGAATATGTAAATACACACTCCTCCCAGATTATCATCTGAAATCACAAAACAATACAAATTCAATAATAAACATCTTGTCTTTTTGATAGTTGTTAACAGTTCATACCCTACGTTGTCTTATGTAGTTACTTGTACAGAAAAAGTGAGGAAAAACAACTCTGTGCTTTTTAATATTTCTAGAGCATAAATAGTTGTCTGTATGTTTGTTCAGGGATTTTTAGTATTGAAAGTTCCTGGTTTGTCTAACATGCTTGACTTTTGATACCATGCTTTCTTGCCCTGCGGTAGCCATGCCAGTGAAGCCACGCCTACAAATGACGCCACTTACCATGTGTACGAATGCCTTATACTAGGTACTAGAAATACAGCAAACTACAAAAAAGCAACAAAATGGGGCACTACTTAGTACCAGTATTAGAAATATAGCAAAATACAAAAGACAGAAAGCAAAAGACAAATGACTTGTCCCTTTAGGTATCTCCATTTACATTTTATTGTAAAAATTATTCATTTATAAACATTGTGATTTTATTTTAATGAATACATATTTTACTTTTTATAAATTTTGCAATGTTAAGTCGTTTGCCATGCCATACAGCCATTGATTAGCTCAGAATTTATTTGATTAAAAATCATATCTCAGATGCTTTTATGAAAATATGTTAAAAAGGCAGTCCATAGGAATGTTTCGTAGCTTATAGGTTTCTCCATTTAAGGAAAGATTATGACAAACTAAAGACTGGACTGTTATAACATGAACAGGTTCTGACTTGTCATGGTTTATATATTATCAGACAATCCCATCTCTCATTATTACTTCAGGATCTGGTCAACTTGTAACCAACTGCTACAAACTCGTACCCAAATATTTTGGCTGACTTGTAATCATTTTTAGCTCACCTTGACGAAGTTGAAGGGGGCTTATGCTATAACCCTGTGTTGGCTTCGGCATCCACATCCCGTTAAGAAGAAAGGTTAAGTTCTTTTCTGAGACTACTATAAGTCCAATATCAACCAAACTTACATGGCTGATGTGTCTAAGGATGCATAGTACATGCTATGTTTCAGAGGCTTTATGTCACAGCTACATTTACCACTTGAATGACCATTGTTAAGGACTTAGTTTTTGTTCTAATACTTTGATTAAGAAGAATGGTTAAGGTCAGTTTTGAAGTTACTACAAGTCCTACATCAATCAAACTTGACTGGTCTATCTAAGGATGCATGGCACATGCTATGTTTCAGAGGCTTGATCTGACCTATATTTCCGCCCAAATGACCAGGTTTAGGACTAAGGTTTTGTTCTAATACTGTGGCTAAGAAGAATGGTTCAGGTAAGTTTTGAAGTTACCACAAGTTTACATCAACCAAACTTACATTGCTTATGTATCTAAGGATGCTTAACACATGTTATGTCTTGGAGGCTGGATGTGACTAACATTTTCCGCTATGACCATGTTTTGGGCTTAGTTTATGTTCTAATACTAATACTTGGTCAGACTTTCATTTTTTGAGGTTGCCAGGGCATAGAGGTGAGCTATGTAATCTTCGATTACTCTATGTTTGAAAATTATTTTTGAATAAAAAATACAACATGTCTTGTTATAATATATTATTTTATATGTTATAAGAAGTCATGTAGTAACATTTCTTACATGGTTTATGTGACATAATAAGGTATGACTAAGCTCTGCTTCACTAGCCAACATACATACGAACCACTTCATTTATCATATCGGTGTGAGACCTAGAGTGAAATTCGGCTCAAAACTCCTCCTTGATTTGTCTCCTATGAATGTCATTGTTATAAAATCATGATACAATTCAATCAAACCTTACACTACTACATTAAATTGCCAAAGCTGTGCATTGTACATTCATGTCTGCATCAATAGGGTACGTCTTGCTAACCAAAACAACAATTTATTTAGTTATGACTGAGACTGATGTTGGTTACCAGGTAGCCAAGTTGAAAATAAATTTGGTTACGACTATGAGTCAGTCAATTTGGTTTTTGGGTTATGAGATGGTTTGGTTACGAGTCAGCAATTTGGTTACAAGATGGTTTGGTAACGAATTGGTTTGGTTACAAGTTTGTTTGGTTACAAGTTGACTAGTATTTATTACTACAATTTAGGTTAACAGTTCCAGTGCCTTATTTCCTTGTACAACCAGAATCTCTTCTTAGAGAATTGTATACAATTCTTCTTTGGTATTTTGAACAAACCTGTTTATATTCCTTAAGGCATCATTTCTAAAAGATTGTTTATTGCAAATGCAGTGAAATTGTAGACCCAGTTCTTTGATTGTATTAAATAAATATTCTAACAATGTTTTTTGCGATGACATATTCATCAAATCCAAATCTCTTTCAAAGCCAGATCTGCAGACATACCTTGTGCTATTGTGTGGTTATGATCAATATGTGAAACATTAAATAACACATGACCAATAGTAACGAGATCTCCACAATGTCATATAATTGCTGATATATTTGTATTTTCCTTTGGTTTTCTTGTGTACATTGAACTTGGAGTTCAGAAAGGCAGTTTGGTTTCTCATATTGACTAGTTAACCTTTAGTTCATAATAATTTAAAAAATTCTTTGATGAAAGATCTATAGGATTTAAACTTTTTCTTTTAATAGGAAATGTCAGATTAATAACATCATGTCATCGACCAGCACAGAACAAGAATTCAAGTTTTCTTTTCTGACCAAAGATCTTAAATCCACGATAACTGTTCCTGTTCCTATACCTCTGAAGGAGACAACTGTTGAGGACTTTGCTGGACGTATAATTTCATCACATAATGTGCCATGCTTTGCAGTTGATGGTATGGGATAAAGTGCTAAGATCTCAAGAACATGGTTTTCTTGATAGGATCATGATCAGATGATTGTATTAAGTAGTCAAGTTCTTGACTCATTTTCTCTTTCTTTGGTTAAATTTTCTGTCTGCATTAATCTTTTTTTTATCTTTTAAACAATGAAAATACGGTCATAAAGACTCAATATTTTTCAAGTTATATCCTAAAACTTTTGTATTGTGCCTTCACTTCAGTCATGTCTAGTAGATTAATTAGATATGATATTGTCATACATGAACATCGTACATGTAATTTATCAACACAACATCACAACCTAATTAACAAAACATGAAAATTTAACCTTAAGTTATAACTTTGATTTATTAAAGCAGTTGCTTGACTCAGATATTGCACAAATGTAATTAATCAAGTCATCAAATATTACTATCCTTAAAGGTCTATTTGTCAGGAAAATATTATAATTTGGAAGTGATGTGGCACACAGTATGTTAGACAAGAACTACTTTTGACAACCGGTTCTCTTTTCTGTCTTGAAATTAAAAATAAAAACCCACTTAAACTCTCTATTTTAGAGTTGAAGAAGACCTTCAGTGCTTTTGTTACAACAGAGACTAATAAACTGTATGACTGTGTGGCAGAGGAAAATGTGTCCAAAGTTAAGAATGACCCATCCCTGATAGATGATCTCATTAGTAAGTGGACTAATGCCTACAACAAGGTAATATTTCATTTGTAAGCATGCCTATAGTAAGTAGTGTAGCCAAGTATCTTCTGGTTTTGTTTTTGTCTCAGTTTTGCAAGTTGAAATAAAACAAAGATGTCAGTGTATACATTTCTTGCCCACCAGGGATGTAGCTTCCTATATTCACTGTAACCACATGCCTGCACTTTGTTTTGAGAAATAGAAAACATATAAATGCCAAAAATGCAACAGACCAATGATTACCTGATGCAAATTGGGTTCAACATCAAGTGCTTGTGATTTATTACATAATTATAAAAAGTATATTTGAGAGTTGTTTAGCTGAATGTTTGGTAGTCTACAACAATAATTCAAACTTTCATCATATAGGAAGTTAAGAAACATGCTAAGCCTGAAGAAGTGACACAAGAACAGAAATTCTCCCAGGTATATCACAGTTTGATTCACTCACCAGCCCTAGACACTCTGCTGAACCTGGAGCACACCTACTCTCTCACAGTGGAGGATCTAATACTGCAGAGGGACAAAGACCTCGAACATCTAGAGGAAAGGTCAGACATCATGTGTCTCTCTTAAATCATTTAGTTAAATTAAACATCAAATGTTTCAGTTAAAAAAACTGTTGTTGAACTTCCAAGACCAAATGCTTCAGGAATACATAAAGCATCAACATAATATGCATTATAACTTCAGACATAAATTGTTTTGGTTAATGCTCAAAAATCAAATGGTGGACTAGAATTCAAATATCTAGTTTTTGTTCCCCGCTTTTCGAAGAAAATCGGGGGAATATAAGTTGGGTTTGTCCCTCTTTCCGTCTGGCAGTCTGTCACGCTTTTGTTTCTGTGCTCTAACTGCTCTAAAAATTGTCCGATTTCATCCATATTTGGTATGCAAGTACACAAGGACAAGACTCAGGCTAAGTTTAAAGGCCAATTCCATGTGTAGATATTTACGCATATTAATTAGGTTAGTAAATTCTCATTGGTTAATCGGTTTCCGTGCTCTAACTGCTTTAAAAATTGTCCGATTTTATCCAAATTTGGTATGCAAGTACA
>JAUMGZ010192054.1:0-13165 GCA_032359645.1 Pododesmus macrochisma | reverse complement strand
GTGTGTGCTTGCTTCCTATGTAGATAGTACTGGAATTTGTGATGGTGTATTTAGAGGTGGAGGGAGATCTGTGTCATAAACAAGCTTGTGTCTGATGTGCGGCAATCTCAAAACAGTTGTTTTGGGGTATGTGATGTTCTGGGATTTGACTTTTTTCTATGTCTCAATGAAATGTGTAGAATTTTGATATTGTACCACTTCTACTAAGACAAAGGGTTATAAGCCTATGTTATAACAATAAAATATCAAGATGAGGGTATTTTATTCTCTGGAGTATATTTAAGTAATGTATACTTGTTGTAATAAAAAGTTGTGCATTGGCCCCAATGTTTTGACTTTAATGTTACCAAGTTGCATTGCTTTAGATACAAACATTTATAGGAGAATAAAATATCTTCATTTTGGATAACAATCAATATATATACTGTATGTTGTCACACTAAAATTAATCTGCAAGTAGACATGGTTTTTAAATCACAAACCATTTTTCTTCAATTTTTTTTTCTCACTTAATTCTTATTGTGTGGTTTATTTGAAAAACTAAAAATCACCTTTTGTAATATTCAAGTAACACTATTGAATTTGTGTAGTGATTTTTTCCCTCTACTATTTAATATTTCAAAGAATACTTTTTTGAAATGGTAGAATACTAGGTAAATAGATGGGAATTTTTTCATAAATGTGTAATGATGAATAAATTTCCATATGCTACATGTTAAAATAGTTTTACTTTCAAAACCATATATTTCTTAATAAATACAAAGCATGTTTGGTGCATGTGGCAGTTTGCATGTATTTAAGTAAATTGACCTTTTTAAGTACTGCTATGTTTTCAAATACTACAGATTTAGAACCATGTTTATTTTATTTACGTTCTGTGATGTTTTATGCATGTGCTTTACATATCCTGCTTGTTTTCAGGCCTTAGCCAGTAAGATTAAATCCTATCAGGCAAAAATTACCGAAATTAATGAAAAGAGTCATCAGCTGTCGGAGAAAAGTTTACTTCTCGGTCCGGCAATAGACGACAAACTGTGTGAAATGGGTAATTATCCATCTACCCTGGGTGCGCTTAAAGTGCATGTTAGACATGAGCAAGAAAAACAAGGACCAGACAGTGGCGTGTATTTATCTTCGGGAATGTCACTTAACGCTACACACAGAACTATGTCTGACAATGAGTTTTCTCAGTCATCAGCAAGGTCTGGTAATAGCATGTCTCCGTCTAAATCTGGCAAAAGATTCCATAGGTCACATGACAATTTACCTTCAGAAAGTACAATCTCTATGAGATCAGATGATACAGACATTATTGAACCACGCTATGTGTCGCACAGTTATTCTAAACCAGTATCTTCCGTGCCTCATGAAATGAGCTTAGATCTTTCGTATTTGACCCACTCGGGTAAACAGGAAGACATGGACAGAGCAGGAAGTTCTGCAAGTATTCTGTCAACCAAATTCTCTCCATCTTGGGCAGGTGGTTCAGCACTTCCTACTCCATTCGATCATTCATCTCCTAAACGTAGCTCGGCCAATTTGCATGACGATTCATCTCGATACAGAACTAAGCCGCCGTCATGGCGATCTCTGTCCTCCATGTCTAGCAATAGAGGTAGTCCAAGAGACTTCAGGAGACCAAAGCTGACTCCATTGACAACATTAGCTCCATATGCAGAGATGGTAATTATTCACACACCTTCACTACACACCGTTGTGTATGGCATAATGTTTATGAAAATCTTAATTGTTGTCTGTTACAAGTCTGTATTGTAGAAATTTGTCGACACTTTTTAATGAAGTTTAGATTTATCGTAGAATGTATTTTTGATTTGTTTGCTAGAGTGAGTTCTAAGTTAATGTTATAAATGTTGTAAGTAATATGTGCATGGATTTATTGTCTACTCCTTGGCATGAAAACTGCATGTTTGTCTAGTACTGTTGTATTGTTTCTTGTGATTGGGGGTTAAATTGTTTTCAGCATGATATGCAATACTTCTATTTCATGTTTCTTTGAATACACTTTATAACACTATAAAGACTAAAAGAGTATATGTAGAGTTCATTTATTCTTGTAACATCTCTTGATCTTTAAGTTAAATTTAATAAATTTGATGAAGATCATTGTTGAAATAAATTCTCACCATATTGAAATAAAAGTATTGTGGAGTTATAGTAAGAATTTATTAATGGCTTTAGTTGGTGATATGAGCAAATGCTTGTGATTTAGAATTGAAATTGCTCAGGTTAACAATAACAGTATTAATGCTAGCTATTGACATGAAATTATTGGTGTAGATATTGCACATACATATTGCACTATAAGCTGCTCAATCTTGAACACACCTTCACTGTCCAATATTGATCAAAATTTAAAGTTAATCTTTGTTTGGGAATTCTTTTCTTCATTCTGATAAAAGTATTTTCTTCAAATATTGATTTCATGGTTAAAGTTTGAATGCTTCAATCGATTTGTCAAAATTGTGTAACTTTTCTTTGTCGAAAAAATTCATTATGACTGATGAATTCAACAAGTTTTGTATGGGAACTGTTTGTAGGACTATTCAGAAGATAGTTATAATCCAGTTTTAGGAAGGTGAAGCTGTGTTGCGAGTTTGAGCAGACTATAATTCAATTTAACATGATATATATGTATTAATGCTGTCATGTGGAGCTTGATATCACTGTTATTTTAACCATGCTTGATCAGGACATATCAGCCAGCGTGCCAAACTTACTAGAGAGATCAAACTTAGTGCCCAGAGAAAGAAGTGCATCATTTGGATCTAAATCATACCATAAAAATCAACCAAACCCTGATTCTCGACTCGCAACTCTAAATGCATCATGGACCTCTCTACAAAATCAGGTAGGAAGAGACAGAAGCCCTTCATAGATTATCCAACACCTTGTATATCTGGTTTTAAAAACTTTTTTAGTTTTTTCATAGAAATTGTTTAGTACCCATCTTATTAGATTAAATATTTTCAAAAAAGAATTTGAAATCCAAAACTTATAGGTAAAGGGGAAGCATAGATATAAAACTAGTGTGTAAGCCTTTACTAAACTAGCTTAGTTCATCTTTGTTAACAATTACGGTAAACTCATTCAGATATGAAATGTATAGCCAAAGGTATTGAAGAGTTGATGATGATGAATGTCCATGTATAATTCTGTATAATTCTATAGAGTTTTATATTGTAGTTCATACACAGTAACACCATATACATTCTATATAATCGTACTAGAAATCAACACTTCACCCATTTATAATTAATAAGAATATATTGATAACTTATCAAGAACTAACACTGTTGTAATGGTACATATATAATTTACCATCAACACGGCAGGTATTTTACTAGTTCTGCCCCAGTGAACATTTCAATTTCAGCAGCTGTATTCAGGTATATTGAAGTTTGTGCTGACACAACAGTGTTTCTATTTTGCATGTCTGTCGGTTATTTGTGAGTGAGTTTTGCTGTTTTATGCTTACCTGCACGTCAATCAGAGAGTGATTTCATTTCTTGCATGCAGAAGAGCTGTACAAATAGAACATTGCTGATATAATTATTACGCTTGATAAGTTCCATAGTATTTGTCATTTTATTGAACAAGTCAATCAGATTGAAATGAATGGATTGTAACACCCCGAAACTTCACACATACAACCGTGCTGTGTACTCTATGTAATGGAAAAGTCCTGTGTATTGGCACACTGGTCTCATTTCTTATTTTACTATTTAATGCAATCAGTATCTGATCATTTGGAAGAACTACATGGTACTCACTAGATCACCTGTATAGGGGTCAAGATGAACACTGTCAGTTAATGCATAAAACAATCTACAGATCACAGTAAAGAGACTTAAACAAAGGCTCTGTAATGATACTACTCCTGTCTTATAAGACTAGGAGCCTTCTGTTACATCTGCATTGGATAGTCAAACTTTAATCTGGTTGTTTTGGCCCTCAGCCATATTTGTGTAAACATTATAAAAGTTTCTTGATGTTGGAATTTACTATAGAGTGAGATGGTGTTATTGACAGTGTATAGTTTTAATGTTGAACAAGGTGTACACACAGGTTGATTGATATGCTATAGATATGTAGGTACACATAGAAAGCTTTCGTTAGATACAGGTAGATTTCGGTGCCATGATACAGCCACGCTCATTTCAGCTCAAATCTAGACAGATTAAACCTGTCAATACCGTCCGATTGACCAATGTCAAAAAACGTATATTCTTACCTACCTCCTCCTTCAAACAGCTCGGAGTCAAGGAACAGGAGCTGCAGACAGCGCTTCACAAACAGGAGAGATATCAGCAGTGTGTTCACGATGTGACGGCCAAAATGGAACAGGTCCAAGCTAAACTACATAAGGGCTTCCCAGCATCCCACACAGACCTGGATAAACAGCTCCAAGAGTATCGGGTAAGTTGTCTTTAGTTATTGTTGACCTTCCAAGTTCAAACCAATCTAAGGACATAAGGTATGATTTACATGAAAATTCCTCAATAACATCATTCTTTATACTGAATGTCATATCTGGTATAAATCCTTATTCATCATTTAAGACACAGATGTATTTAGATCTGTGTTTAGACATTTTCCAAGAATGGATTGGTCATTTGTTGTTTGATAGTCATAGTGATTGGAGGTTTAGAATTGTGATGACCTCAGACAACTTCATGAGGTCACTGTTCTTATGTCGGCTTGTTCTATGCCAATTAGAACTGACCATTTCGAAAATGTTTTATATATAAAGAATGATCAGTGTTAGACTAGGGGACTACTGAGAACAAAAAAAAATTGTTATGAACTGTTGTGAGGGGTAGTTACTTTAACCAGGTTTTGAATATTCAGAATTATTGATTATTCAATGCAGATAATATGTGTTTTTCTGGAGTCATTTACATATTTATATAAGGATTGCATATGAGCATGCAATATTGGCTAATGATATGAACAGAATCAACATGCAATCTTCAGTATGTAAATATCTATGCACATTATTGTCTACTGTCATGTAATATATGTTTGAATTTACCACTGATTAGTAAATCAATCTACCTGTAGGTTACAGGTGAGCTTTCTCCAAAGTTCTGCTTTATCATTGTTTCAATGTTTGCAAAGTAAAAGTGTGCAAGGTACATATAATGCACTTATAATGCAATACTGTAACAACTTTATTTCAAAGGTAACTGCTCTTGAAACATTTAAACATAAAATGGAAATGATGTTAGTTTAATGTAAAACCTTCATTTATATGAATTTAAATTCAATTAGTAGTTATGCAGATACCTGGTTGTTTTTTTCTCTTCAAAATGCTTGATGCCTGAATACTAAAATGTAGACCCATAGATTTGATGATCATATTTATACTTATATATTAGTAATTTTAGCACACGTTTTCTGTAGATTAAGATAGTTCAGTTATTACATCATTATGATAATGACAAGATTGACTGACATATTTCAACAAGTCCTGTCATAATTACCAATACCTGAAATAACTTAATGATCGACTTATACAGTTATAATATGTATAATGATCACCCTGGCATTGTGTTAGATGTATAGGAGAGACTGTCCTGTAAGAATGTTTTATTAAACGTTTAAAAGATAACAATAGTTAGAGAAGGATTTTCATGATTTAAGATGTTAAATGGTCCCCACACAAATAGCTAATCCAGTTTGATTACACATCAATGTCATTTAAATGCTCTTTCAATATTCTGTTTGTTTGCTTGCTTATGACGCCCTCATATCAAGCGTTTAACACACTTTTCATTTATAATTTAAATGTTTCACTCTCTGCCAGCCTAGTGAAAGTCAAGTTAGAGCTCGTATCAGAATTGGCTCTTTAAATTCAAACTTTACAACTCTCCTCTGATTGGCTGATCACTACAGGTCGCTATTTCAAGCCTTGGATGTGTATTAGACATTATACATTAACATATTATATTACGGTTAGTTAAATACCTAGCGTAGTTTTACTATGATTGAAGACAATACTGTGTATCCAGTACTGTGTAGTGTTTACATTAAATATTTATATTAATGTTAAAGTCCCCGTGAGAATGTTTATTTAGGACATATAAATCATTACAGTTGACCAAGTTTTATTAATATCTAATTGATTCTGTATCAAATAGAGATCACAGATTAAAATTCAGCCGATTTGTCACAGTTAGAATCGCCTTTGAGTGCAAGAAGTGAAGCAAAATAAGGACATTTGTCGCTATAAATTAAGACAATTTATTATGCAGACAGCTTAACATGCAGACAACTTTTTTACAGAAGAATTAAACATTATGGTTTAAAGAAGCTTGTAATATTCAGTCTGGAATTTTTAAAAGAAAAAATGTAAATATTCTTAATAATTATGTGTTTAAAGACCTAACTAGACCAAAAGTTTTTTTTTCATTAGTGTTTAATGTCCCTTCAACTCATGTTTAGGTCATATTGAGACGTTGTCTGCTTATGATGGTGCACACTGATGGTGACTTTATAGTGCCGTCTAACTGAAATATCACGCCACAGACACATTGACATGATACTTCACTCGTTCACATTTATGACACTGAGCCAACCAGTTTTCCTCCTACCCAGTAATTCTGAGCACTTAGCAAGGAGCGAGTTAGGTTTGACACGGCAAAACAAACAAATCATTTATCTTACAATTTTCACATCATTAGAACTTCTGAACCAGTTTTGAACGAGCTGGAAACATTTGGTCTGCAAGGTTTCAAAATCGTTTGCAGGTCTGATGTAGGCCAAAAAAGGGAGAATTTTGAAGGAAACGAAATTTAGATATCTTTTCAAACTACAATCACACCTTGGCAACTATTTGTATATTTTAGCATCCATTGGTCAATATGGCATTACTCTTGGGTCTTTGATTTAGCCATCTAAGTCCTTTTGTGTTTGGAAAATCTTAGCGCGCAACAATATTTTGCACATAGTATCCTTTGTTGAGACTGTTTTAACTGTGTTACTTTTGCAATAAATTTAGGACCACAGGTAAAACTTAAATATTGCATAATCAAAAAAGAATATGGGAGATGAAAAGTTTTTTAAGACATTATCAAGTGAGAATATCAATACCCTTTTGCTTCTTGGTGTGTAAAGTAATTGTTTTTCCAAATCATTAGTATTAATTTGCTTATTATTCTTAAAGAATAATGTTTTCTGGTTCCTTTCATTTTAAGAATATCATCAATTTTACTTTGAAGAAAAGGTATGATCATATTTACTAGTACTAGAACAATATAAAATGTATGTATACCTACTTACTATATGGGACAGCAAATGTAAACATACTATGTACCATGTATCATTACAGGAAGTCTTACAGGACATTGAGGGCATCAAGGAGGATATTACCCGTGTCAAGGAGCGGGGTAGACAGATCGTAGAGATGTCCGATCCGGAGGGTTACAAGGCTATGCAGTCTACTCTCACCATGTTGACAGACAGAGTGGATAGTTTACAGGTCATGGCTGACAATAAGGGCAAGCAGTTACAGGTAAAAACAATTCTAAAATTGTCTTTAAAAAATGTACAAAAATGTTTAATATGGCAAAAGACAGTTTAAAACTCTGAACAAATCTTTGGCTTTCAGGTAATAATTAAAAAAAGTTAACTTTCTAATGAATCTTAGGAAATGTAAAGGATCAGAATCATTAAGCAATTAAAATGTCATATATACAAATACAAACTTTATATTGTCCAGATTCAATTATTTTCATATCACTTTTGCAGTTGTGTAAAAAAGGTTTTATTATTTTCAATACTTTAATCATTCTATCATTAAAATTTGTAGCACAATGTTCATCAGTTGTTGTATTTTGTCCCATAGACTGCTGTCAAAGACAAGGAAAAACATAATATAACATTAAATGCCTACAAGAAACGTGTCCGTGAACTCGAAGATTGGTTAGATGAGATGAAGATACGCCAGGCTACCACACCCCTCCCAACAGACAGTGTAGAATCACTTAAACACAACCTACACGAGAACCAGGTATTCTTTAGTGATCTCTCAGTTATGTCATATTCATTTGATCTTTTTGTTTTTCTGTACATTCTAATCTCTTGTACATCAATTCCAGATGTGAAACAAAGAATTTCATAAAATTTTGTCATATTAAACCACTTCATAAATGTATCAAATTAGTAACAGACACTTAAGAATTTTGATGAATTACAACATCTCTATCATATTTATTACACTGTTTGTTTTATTTTCTGTTTCAGGTGCTACAAGAAGAACTTAACCAGAAATTACAACAGATTTCAGATTTAGCAATACAGTGTGATAATCTGTGTGAGATGGAAACAAAACCTAATGCAGACAAGTTAAAATCACAGTTAACAAACTTACAGACTGAGTTAGGCAACCTTAAACTGGCCTCTATAGAGAAACAAGGTCCCTTAAGGACTGCAATCAAGGAGAGTGAACGAAGGAGGAAGGAAATGGATGAATATGAATGTAACGTTAAAAAATTGCAGCAATGGGTTACAGACACAAAACAGTTGACAATGGCACCACCTCATGTAGAACCTATTGTAATGGCTGAGAATCAACAAGATCTTCAACAAGTAAGCTTTCTTAATTAATATCACCACAAGATCTTTAACAAGTAAGCTTTCTTAATAAATTTCACCACAAGATCCTCAACAAGACAAGATTCTTGATTAAAATCACTACCAGATCTTCAACGTGTAATTAGTTTTCTTAAAATTGAAATTACCGAAAGATTTTCAACAAGTATGCTCTCTCAAAATTAAAACCACCCAAAGATCGATCTTCTTCAACAAGTATTCTTTCTTAATTAAAATTATCAAGTAAACTGTCTTGATTAAAATCACCCCAAGATCTTCAACAAATTAGTTTTCGAAATAAAATCACCACAAATCTGTTCGTAATAAAGAGTTATATTTTCTGTGGCTTATGATGTATTTACAGAGACTAAACACAGATCTGTCACAGCACCATCAGCTTGTCAGACAGCTAGAGCAGGCGTCCTCAACATGGAACAAACCTACATATGGAGCACCTGTAGCTCCTCCTACTGTCTCTGAAGATGAACTCAGACAAAGATGGGAGGAGCTAAGCTCACAATTAGCTCACAGGAAACATAGTCTGAAAGAACTGTTACAAAAACAAGATTCAGTGGTGAGTATCTTAATTCTGAGAACAAGACAATGTAATGGTAACCAAGGATACAGTCCATAGCTAACAAAGACATGTTGTTAAATTGATGGCATAACTTTGGTATTAACCCTTAGCTGTCTGGCTGGTCTAAATCATACATACGGTTTCCTTTGCCGTTTTTCATGATTGGTACTTTTATTTATTTATTTTATTTGTGTAAAATATGTTCTTTTACAGTTAATTATAGGATCCTGACTCTTATATAAAGATGTATAAATAGAAGAAAAAAATGTTAGATAAGCAATGTGAAGACTATATCGAGTTAGCAGTGCTATTAGGTGTGAGGTAGTATAGTGGTTAAGACACTCACTTCTCACCAATGCAGTCCTGGTTTGATACTCAACTTCAAAAGAGGGATAGTTTGGATTTGCCAATCAAAACATATAGGTTTCTGCCAGGCAATCTGGTTATTCCCATAGAAATGATACACTTGCGCTGCCATCTGTGCCAAAGAGATAGATTTCCACAAAAGCTGTAATAACTTGTATTTTAATTGTTGTAAAATTAATTTTAAAAAAATTTAACAAAAACTTTTTAAAATTGAAGTGATGATCAGTAAGTCAATTGACCTTATGTGTTGATACAGGATGGCAGTAGATCATATCCCTCCTGGATGCCTAGCAGTGAGACAGGAAACCAACTACAAGATGTCCGTAACAATCTATCAGAGCTAAGCAGCCTGTGGCAGAAGTTACAGGATCAAGTTGAAGACAAACAACTCCGACTTGATCGTGCTCTGGAGTTCCAACAGAAGTACCAGGATGCATTGCAGGGAATGTCGTCATGGCTAGATCTGGCCGAACAGAAGCTCTTTTTACCTGAATCTGATGCAGACTCCCAACAACAGGTCAAGGAGAATGAGGTATGAATGTAGCACATCTTGGTCTCATTAATACACCTTTTTTCTACATTGGGTAGATCTGGGAACATTGAATTAGGGTTTGTGTAAACTTCAACTTCTGCTGTTGGTCAATCAACAATTATCTTCTTAATAGTTATTGCTTGGCTATTTTTCAAAGTAAGCTGTGGTATTTCTTGTCTTGATGAGACATTCTTCTAATGTTTTATTGGCATGTGAAATTTTTATTTTGGGTCAAAATGATGTAGTGTAATGTTTTTTATATTATTTATAACACATTGTAGAATAAATGTGGTGATTGAGAGGGTAATACTTGTATCTCACAACCTTACCCTTATAGTGTGTAGTATGTCAAAGGCTCCGTAAGTTGTGAAGTTTTACTTTCTACTTCAAATAAAAGTCTTTCTTACAATTGAACTTAAGCCTAAATATTACATGAACTGAAAACAATTAATAACACATGAGTGTTTCCAGAGGAGTTTAACATTGAGTAAGGTCTGTTCCCTTTTATTGGTTGGCTGCTGATAACAGTAATTTTGATTTCATTAAGATAAACTTAAGCCTAATTTTATTTGAAAGTCTAAAAGAATGAAAGGTCATTAATTGAAAAGTGTCTTTTTTAAATTCCATGATAAGAAGTTTATGTGATAAAGAAGTTACGTGACTTCTAACTGTATAATATCTAATCAATGTTTGTTCTGGTGTGATAAAGTCACTTAGGCCTTCACTGTGTGCCTTATCTTATACAGGGTATGGAACATACCAAAATATTCTTTGATACACATAAAAAAGAAACAATTTCTCTCATCAAAACCTGTGTATAGTATGTATATAAAAGTTTACAATCACAGGTACAGGTACTTACACAGGTGTTCTTAAACAAGGTTGTTTTACTTTAGTAGATGTTCAAACTGTCTTTGAATGTTCAAGCTGGAATATGAATATTGCAAAAGACTTTATAGAATTTCATCTTTAGATTTAAAAGGATCTTTTTTCTACAATAGTTTAGATTTAAAGGTTTGGCTATTTAAAAAGGTATATCTCAAATCAAGCTCACTAATTAGTTAACACAGGTCATTTAAAGAGATACAAAGGTATAGATTTTAAATGTAAAAGTATACAACTGTGTCTACTTAAATTGTCATGTACATGATAGTCTTAGTTTCCTAAAGAAGTGTGTAGATGTGTTCTGTGTTCCATTAAGAAGTGTGTAGATGTGTTCTGTGAAGTTGTACATTGTGATGTTGTAAATACAATGTGAAGAAAGAGTGTAATTTGCTCTTTAATCTGTATAAATCATGTACTGGGAGGAATTAAGATATTAAATACAGGTTATTAGTGTAGATCTGCCATATACAAGAACTTCAAATCAGATTGTCTTTTAAACACTATAGTAGATGAAGGGATTATATCTAGGATTTATCTTAACAGCTTTATGCCCTAATTTATTCACACTCAATGTTTAAACACATACATCAGTTTACAGTGAACTTCTCTTTAGGAATAACATGAACACCTCAAAATTTAGTGGATATTACCAGTGTCTTCAATTTATTTAGATAATATGAACAAGTTTGTGTAAAAAGGTTTATTCTTTGGAATTTTTGACATGCATCTACATATTTTGGATGAATATCGTAAACCATGTTCACATTTCTGATGTGATCCGACCTTCTTTGATTCTATTGATGTGTTCTATGTAGGCCCTGCAGCGTGAGATCAAGATGTTACAGAACGAGATAGCCGCTATGGGCCGGTCATCTCAGGACCTACTGGCCAGTGTCAACAAGGAGAGTCAGAACCTTGTAGAACACAGTCTCGGTAATCTCAATGACAGAGTACAACTGTTGGAGGAGCAGGCTCGTAATCAAGGGGAGAAACTCCGCAACATTGACAGACAGTGGAAACAATATCAGGTAAGGCAAAACACTAAAAGTGTGAAAAGCAAACATACAAAAATTGAATAGGAGACATTCATTGGCAAGCAGATTTCGTTAATCGAAAGTAGTGCTAACATAAGCAGTAAAGAATCGTGATCAGTTAATGTACGGTAATATTTAGTGTCTTATGACATTTTATGAAATCTTTTTTGACAGTAAAGAAAACGTTTGTAAAGATCAAATCTACAATATGACCTACTTTGTTGTACACAGTAACAAATTGTATGCTGAAGTTTCAACACATTTCCAGTAATTATATTGAATTCTGTTTTTAAAAAAACATTTGTTTTTTATGACAGGATGATATGAGGAACCTTCAAAAGAATCTGGCAGAAATTAGAGCTTTAATGGTATCACCTAGCCCATCAGCTACACTTGATCAACTTATATCTAACATGCAGGTAATCTATTAATTCCACTTTTATTAATTATCAAAGTTTTTAACATTGCATCATATCTATAGTGAATGGTAGACTAATTTTGTTCTTGATTATTTTTTCGTTCAGTATCAAACTCATATCGTGACTGCAGTATATGTTGTCCAAGTCAGGTGTAAAAGTTTGCATGTCAAATGTTGTATTTAGGATGTAGATACATTTTAGAAAATGAAATCTCTATAGATAATCTATTATTCTCCAATCAGTATAATTAAACATGGAACACTATACCTTATATAGTTTTATATAATTATATACACATTATGACTATATCTAACTTTCTATCTATTTCTACTTGTAAGAAATCTGTATGTTTTCTTCGTATTGTACATGTATTATAAAGACTGTATATTAATGGCTCAGATTTGACCCTTTAATTCAAGATTATTTTTTGAATGTTTTTTTCTTCTGATGTTAGAAATAGTCAAGGTAGTATAGATTTACAAATGTAATATGAAATGTTTGAGTACCTGTCTAATATTGCTATATTAGCTTGTACATTATATGTGTAAACATGGAATGGTTGCAATATGACTGCATAGTTAAGATGTTGATTTGTATATATGATTTCTTTATTCTGTGTGGCCAGGATGTATCTCTGCTTGAGCAGGTAACTACTATAGTCATGACGTACCTGTGTAATGGCTTATTTACTGTGGCATCTTGTACAAGTAACTCTGTTGTGCATGAACCATCACTTCAT
>JAUMGZ010192032.1:0-13168 GCA_032359645.1 Pododesmus macrochisma | reverse complement strand
ACACGACTGTGTCTTAGTACGGTAACTACATATCTACACGACTGTGTCTTAGTACGGTAACTACATATCTACACGACGTTGTCTTTAGTAAGGTAATTACATATCTACAGGACGTTGTCTTAGTACGGTAACTACATATCTACACGGCTGTGTCTTAGTACGGTAACAACATATCTACACGACTGTGTCTTAAGTACGGTAACTACATATCTACACGACGTTGTCTTTAGTAAGGTAATTACATATCTACAGGACGTTGTCTTTAGTACGGTAACTACTTATCTACACGACTGTGTTTTAAGTACGGTAACTACATATCTACACGACGTTGTCTTTAGTAAGGTAACTACATATCTACACGACTGTGTCTTAAGTACGGTAACTACATATCTACACGACGCTGTCTTTAATACGGTAACTACATATCTATAGGACGTTGTCTTTAGTACGGTAACTACATATCTACACGACTGTGTCTTAAGTACGGTAACTACACATCTACAGGACGTTGTCTTTAGTACGGTAACTACATATCCGCAGGACGTTGTCTTTAGTACGGTAACTACATATCTACAGGACGTTGTCTTTAGTACGGTAACTACATATCCTCAGGACGTTGTCTTTAGTACGGTTACTACATATCTACAGGACGTTGTCTTAAGTACGGTAACTACATATCTACACGACTGTGTCTTAGTACGGTAACTACATATCTATAGGACGTTGTCTTTAGTACGGTAACTACTTATCTACACGACGTTGTATTTATTACGGTAACTACATATCTACAGGACGTTGTGTTTAGTAAGGTAACTACATATCTACAGGACGTTGTCTTTAGTAAGGTAACTACATATTTACAGGACGTTGTCTTTAGCTAGATAACTACATATCTACAGGAGTTGTCTTTAGCTAGATAACTACATATCTACACGACTGTGTCTTAAGTACGGTAACAACATATCTACACGACATTGTCTTAAGTACGGTAACTACATATCTACAGGACGTTGTCATGAGTAAGGTTACTACATATCTACAGGACGTTGTCACTAGTAAGGTAACTCCATATCTACACGGTGCTGTCTTTAGTAAGATATATACATATCTACAAGACGTTGTGTTTAGTCAAGTTAGATAATTACATATCTGCAGGTCGTTGTCACTAGTACGGTAACTACATATCTACAGGATGCTGTCTTTGGTACGGTAACTACATATCTACAGGAAGTTGTCACTAGTAAGGTAACTACATATCTACAGGACGTTGTCATGAGTAAGGTAACTACATATCTACAGGACGTTGTCATTAGTAAGGTAACTATATATCTACACGATGTTGTCTTTAGTAAGATATATACATACCTATACACTTGAAGGTGTACTCTCTCTCTCTGTGTCTGTGCAATTCCAGGGTTTTTTTTGTCATTAGTTAGATAATTTCATATCTACACGACGTTGTAAGATAATTAATGCATTTCACTTCTACTGACATGTGACCAAAATGCTCGAATACCCCCTTGAAATTGTTTAAACGATAAGATAGTAGGAAAGTATTGGGTGAGTGTATTTTCTTTCTGTTTGGTTGAAAAGAACTGATCTTATCGGATTGTGCTATGCATAAAATGATGTTTTATATCATATCAGTGTTGTAAACATGTTTACTCCACACTCCACTGTAGAAAAGATTCCAAGATGTGTATCATTTATCGTACAGATAACGTAAATTTACTTTACAAAACCAGCAAAATTAATTTTGAAATGCCACCACAAAAACCGCAAAAAGATATCAAATATACAAATTTCACGAAAGTTGTTTTTAATTCATTTAAATAATAATTTTTACAATTCCAGAAACTTTGTGGTTTGTGCATTTGAACGGAATCAAGAAATTCATTAACCACTAACAGTTGCCACATTGAACTTTCACTTTCCAAAGACCCACGGTCCCCCCACGTTGATGTCAAACAAGTTAAAGGTATCATTCAGCTTCATAGAAATCGTAAATGTCAAATGGATCCTGTAGCTTCATTAAAATGTAACAACCTAAATGTGTCAGTTACATTTAAAAAATATTACATATGCAACATATGCAGTCGCATTCCAAGAGGTGTGGGGTTCGCCTAGGCCCCAAGAGGGTCCAGGGCAGAGCCCAGTAGGGGACCAGGGGGATAAGTCGCACGACCGAAAATGAATTTCAGCAATTTATAAAGTAATATATGACCTCTCCGGGTTGCTTGTTTACTTAATTGTTGCCGTGTCCAGTCTTGTAAAACTTAAAAACAAAAACAATGAACATATTCCCGATTAAAATGTCTCCCCCTCTCTCTCTTTCTCTTTTTTAAAAAGAAAAGTTATGTGTACGCAGCTGCGTTTTTGCGTAGAGGAAGGTACGCCACTGATATGATGTAGCGTCATCAAACAAGTTCGATGTTTCTGTAGCTTCATACAAATTACTAAGTACATAGAAAACAAAACTAGATCACGTCTTTATCCCAATGTGTAACAGGTCTTTTTATAACATGTTAATCAAAACAACTAAGTTAATAGCCTTATATGTATGTCTTGAACACTGTCACCATTGTTTAATTATAAAAAAAAAACAAGGTGCACTGGCCATATTAAATGTGTTCTTGTACTTAATTGCCAATCTCCATGTTGACATTTTACTGCAATGCAGTTTGACCGGAACAAGGCGTTCAGAAAAAAATAGCATTGGAGCTTGGCCCATGCAATCAGTAGTTCCGACAAAGAAAACCGTATTTCAGTTCGACCCATGACTCTTGGAGTTCACAAAAAAGAAGACAGGGTTGCAATTTGACATAGAAAAGAAGACAGCATTATAATTGCAATCTGACTCGCAGAACAAGGATTTCAGAAAAGACAGCATTTCAGTTTGACCCATGATCCAAGAATTCAGAAACAGATCGAAAGTATTTATACTATAACTTTTCGTTACTTTTGTCAATTGGGCATACCTCTTAAT
The DNA here is from genome assembly GCA_032359645.1 of Pododesmus macrochisma. NCBI lineage: Eukaryota > Metazoa > Mollusca > Bivalvia > Pectinida > Anomiidae > Pododesmus > Pododesmus macrochisma. The sequence continues at coordinate 10,182 of JAUMGZ010192032.1, read as the reverse complement.
CTGGATGAATTGATTTAATTTGTACTGGAGGGCACTCCTACATATGAGTTAATTTGTACTAAAAGGACAGTACAACATTTGAGTTAATTTTCACTGGAGGACATTCCTAGATTTGAATTCATTTGTGCTGAAGGACATTCCTTCATTTGAGTTCATTTGTGCTGAAGGGCATTCCTAGTTTGTTTTTCACTAAATCATTGCATGCACTTATTAATAAATATCTACTTTTCCGATAACTAAATATTTTTGATCATGACCGAGTTCGAAATAAACAACACTTTAAGCATTTCAAAGTCAACATAACAATTTCCCAATGCATCTTATTAAATACAGAGATAAACTGGTCAATTAGTTGTTAGGTGCAATAGACAGCAGAACGAACTGTTTTCAAAGCGTGTACTTTTATTATCATTGTCAAAACCTAATTTTGAGTGAAAAATTTGTGTGTACTATGCTTTCACGTTCAAGTGAAAAATCTTTCAGATCACGCAATGCATTGACAGTAACTTTGTATAGAATTTGTACTTTAAAGTTTCTAATTGCAGAACAAAAATACTACAGACCAATAGAAAGGACTTCAAAATTGATATTCACGAACGGCAGACGGCCCCAGCAGACGACTTTTGCAAGCGACTGATACCATTGAATGGTCGTGTGGGGCATATACCCAAGGAAGAACTTGTCCTCGATGACAGTCATTGAAGATTAAATGTTGAAATGAGTGTTTTAAGTAATTTGCTCCATAGTATTGGAGTAGATTTTGTTCGATGCGTTGCCTCAATTGAAAGTCTCGGTGAAAGCACTTGTAGGTTGTTTGATTGACAATGTTTGAGCTCGTGAGACATGTTCTTTTGATACGTGCGCTTTCCATAACTCTTGGTACACGTACTTATATATTATATCTATATGCATTTCTTACCATTAAAAGCAGGTCTGACAATGAATTCTGTCCTGAACTAGATGTAAAGGACGGTCATGAATAAAGTCACACCTGTGTTGGCGATAAACGTTAGACTTATTCAAATATTTCCGAAATTAAATAAACCAGAGCAGCTTCTACAAATCTACAAATAAGATGATCACCGATATCTATATTTCATTACTCAGATTATTTGGCTTGCTTTCAAATTATCATGTTGGCAAGTAATGATAATTGTCTGTTGTATTCATCATTTTTAATGGCACAATTTAATTATTAGCCGTATACTGATTATGTAAGGAAAACAGTTAGATAGTTATCTCGATGTGATAATCACATCGTCCTATACATATGGATTTAATAAATCTTATTCAAATGACTTGTGCTTTGAAATGGAACTACTGTACAACGTTTTCGTTGCTGATTGTACGACTCTGGCAGAGTCAACCGACACAACGCTGTATTACTAAAATTTTCAATCAAAATTCTGTCATTTGAATAGCTTTTATTTATACGTAATATTGTAATGCATAAGATTTTTAAATATAGAAAGATCAAAGAAGCTATTTCCTTTGAGATTGCTCAGATGTAATTATCAACAGTGCAATGAAACAACGATTAAACTGTTGTTGTATCCACGGCCTGTTTAATAAATACTCTTTAATGCACTTAGCTGATTATTCGATGTTCTATATAAAGGCCTCTTTTGACCATTAAAAGTTGACTTCAAATGAGTTTGTTTGACTTGAGTTTTGATGATATTTTGTTTTCTCTCGAACATAAAAATGATGCACCGTTTTTTGTTTTTTTTTTGCAGACAAGCCCTCACCTCTCAAAGCTTATAGACAAGCCCTGGTCACTCAAGACTTATAGACAAGCCCTGGCCACTCAAAGCTTATAGACAAGCCCTCACCACTCAAAGCTTACAGACAAGCCCTGGTCACTCAAAGTTAACAGACAAGCTCACCTCTCAAAGTTTATAGCCAAGCCCTCACCACTCAAAGCTTACAGACAAGCCATGGCCACTCAAAGCTAACAGACAAGCTCACCTCTCAAAGTTTATAGCCAAGCCCTCACCACTCAAAGCTTACAGACAAGCCCTGGCCACTCAAAACTTACAGACAAGCCCTGGCCACTCAAAACTAACAGACAAGCTCACCACTCAAAGCTTACAGCCGTCAAAATTAATACAAAATGAAAAAGACATAGATTAAAATAAGGAAATTCTAAGTTCAAATAAAACAAGTAAAATCAACACGTTGAAAACTTATATGCCCACCAGATTGCCTGAAGCACTCTTTACAATAACCGATGTCTAATAAACTTCAAACTTTAAATACATATGCACGTGCATATATAAACTTGCCCGACATAGACTCAGTCTAAATAAAATTGTAATATGTGTTTGCACCTAACTTTTTAGGATCACCCACTGTATCATTATTATAGCTGTATAATTTTATTATTGTTACATGTGATCACTGTCTACAGTTAAAATTGTCTAACTTATATATGCAATATAAAGTGTATATACATAATATATTTTATTACAGCCTCGCGGAAAGTTGTTCAATGTAATTACAATTACTGTCAATAGGTTTATGCTTTTGAACTGCATTCACAGTGGCAATATCTACATCATCAGAACGTTGTGATCCAATGAATTAGAAAATAGCCATGTTTAATGTATCGTATAACTAAAATAAGTAAATTAATGCGATAAAACGTTCACATGTACATTAAATATCAGAATAGTTTAGATAACAAAACTAGAGTTGAATTATAAAACACCAATATGTTACCCAACAACAATATATACCACAAACTAACATCAGTAAAGTGATCAAAGTTAATGGAAGGGGGATCTCAAGGAGAGAAAGACAGTCCAAAAAATCTGAAAGCAGTGCCACAAAAGTTACCAAGAGGAAGGAAGCATAAAATCACAGATGACATTAGGAAATCAATGATATTGAAAAACCAAGAAAATAAATAATCACCTTATACATAAGTCGTTAGTCTGACAACGTACACCAGTCGTATATCCGACCTCAAAATGTACTCAAATATAGTGTTTGGACTTAGATTTCATGTCATTGTCAATCAATCGTCTTCTCACGTCAGTTTAAGATGTAGTAAGAGCATAGTTCTGTACGTAAATGTTCATAAGAATGTAAGTAGGTACAACTCCTTACTTTTACGAAAATGTTAATTCTGATAGTTTTACATTTCAACGCCGTGACGCATTTTTTGCCAATTCAAGAGAAATACAACAAAACGGTACACGGCACCTCTACCAAGAGTTACAAGATTTTGTTCAACAAAGTTTATCCGACTTGGCAAGCTCACGCAATAAGGAGGTGCACTTTTGTAACACACCAATAACGTACGACCAATGTCCGGTAACTTTTCATCAAAACTCATGAATAAATTTGGCAGTTCTGTTCACTTTAAGAAATGAACGCCCTTAGTTGAACGGGTATGAACAGTTCTTTGTGATTAAATGACGTACTTCACATACAACAAACAAAACTGAAATCAAATCCGCCATTATGTTAAGTATTTTGATGTGTTGTTGTGCAGTATAAAACTATCTCTTTCTATCTTGTAATGTCTACATGCTATGTAAATTTTGCCCTCAATAAACAAGTATTTCTTAATGATGTTACGTGGTGTGAGTGCATGTATCCTTTTTTCTTGTCCTCCTTTGTTTGTGTACTTTTAAGTCCTAGTGTGTGTGGCAGCTTTTAGTTGTCTTGAATTTTTGAATCAGTAATTAAGGTGGCTGAGTGTCTGAGAGGATGTTGGCTATCTCTCTATCTTATTTACTTACATGTACGTCTCTGCTGTTTCTTATCTTGTAGATTCAATAGTTATATTTATTGCAAAATAAATGTGGCAATTATGATAGGATTGTAGTGACAGTAGCTTCATTCCAATCTTAAGTAATAACTTTAAACATGCTGTGCTATCATCAAAGTAGGTTCTAAGCCAGTGAACAAGAAAATCAAGTGAGTTAGGGTATTTAATGAAGTGAGACTTCTAATTCATTCCAAAAATCCCGATAAAGAGAGTAAATGTCAGTTTAACAGGAAAAATTAAAAAATACAAATCATGTGTAATCTTCAAGACAATATGCTCAGTGATTATCACGTTATCATGTGATGTCCTGTTTCCTGTCTATGGTACAATGATTACATATCTCGGACGATTCTGGTACTAAGCTTGGCAGACATTTCTGGTTGAAGATTTCGAAATTTATCAACTCTGCTGCTTACTTTTGGTGGATTGCAATCATAAAACAAACACGCTATTGGTGTTTATACCTGTATTTCCAGTGCTAATGAATTCCTTGCTGTAATTGCATGTCCCTTAATTAGCGTTGAACTATGGCGTGTCAAACGTTCTAATAGTCATTAAAACTTATTCATAGCCTATAAACTTGTGTCTATATTCAATAAACTTAGATGTATATATCCAGTAGAATAATATGATATTAACGACTAGAAACCGAGCTTCTGTTTGCAAGATATCTTAAAACAAAACACTCATTATTACAAATAATATAGAGTTGCTTAATTTGATCCGTACGTACTACGAAATTCTCTACAAATGGGTGTGTTTCAAACTCATCTTAAAATTATGAAAATACAAGCAACAACGAGAACAACCTTTATAAGTGCGCCAAGGTAACGGCATACATTACACGAATTAGTGTTAATGCGAACAAACCTGTCACAATTCAATCAAACGCAACTTAACGTATGATATTCAGACAAAAAGTCTACATTTGAAATATGCACCTTCTTAAACATTTCTACATGTGTCAGAAAACGGGCATTATTTAATTTTCATAACAACATGAAAAGATTGCCCCAATAAGCTTTCTTCTTGTGAGGATTTACAACGGATTCATCATAAGAACGCGCGTCCTGTAGGCATGGCACACTTTGTCATGAGATAATTCATGTGGGATATGTTTTACAAAAGTACACAGGCTGACTGCTTATATTTGACCGTAAACAATAATAGTACACAGCTCTGACGATTCACAACTAGACTGTGTGAACACTGTGGTACTCTGCAACGTTGTATTGAAGTTTTTCTAAATTAGATAAACTAAAATATTTTTTAAATAGCATTCGCATTGTTTGTTCATACAAAAGATAATAGAATAGCTACACTCTATGGAGTATTGTATTGCTTTGGTGTTGTCATTCAGCAAATCATAAAGTCCAAGTCTTAATGGCACAAAACTGAAAGGTGGATGGTTGAACCGTATTGGTCTGAAAGGTATACTATATGGCCTAGATATGACGGATCCATTGATAAAGCCAACCGTAGTATTCAAGTTTTACTATATGAATACTGTAAATATTTTAGTGAATGAGCAAAAGGGGGTGGGATTCATCTGTAATCATATAAATAACAATAGAAGGAGGCCGTGTTCATTGGCCATAAACACGAAGATAAATGTTCAGGGCAGTCAGTAAAGGCTCTGCGCTCCAGTGAAGCTTCAGGCCTGATACAGGTAGACAATTTAACAGTGCTGCTAAAGCTCTCCAGAGGCATTTAAATAGTGACGAGTTTGTAAGTAAGTAGTATAACTGCCGTGTATAGATACATAGGACAGGTGTAAAAGTGTTAAAGCGGCAGTGGTGATATCTCAGAGACGCGCACGATGGATGCGACGACGTCGTCTGCAGGATGTAGCAACAAAAGCACGTGCTGTCAACGAGAGGAGGATGCAGCAGTTAGAATTGCACAAGATTCAGTGAGAAGTGAACAGGATGCTGCAGCATCGTCTACTTCCTCAGAAGCATCAGACAATTCAAATAGTTCGCGTTGTGAAAAAGCAAAGCGACCAACGAGAAAGTCAAAGCGAAAAATTGAACCAAAATCGTATGCAGAAGATGTTGACATTCTTGGTGATTACAATTATAATTTCCGAACGAGTTCATTAGTTAACAGAGTTCAAAGTGAAAGAAAACGAGGAGAACCAAAATTACCAAAACCAAAAGCGAAACCTCCTGCTCTTAGTAAATACAGGCGAAAAGCTGCCAATTCTAGAGAACGAGGAAGGATGGTTGAAATCAACGATGCATTTGAGACGTTGAAAGACGTTTTACCAGAAATTGAAGTTTGTCCAGCTTCAAAAATGACAAAAATTACAACATTGAGACTAGCAATGAATTATATATCAGCTCTTAGACAGACACTTGGTTACGAAGATGACCTCAACTCGGATGCATCCTCTACTCGACCGTCCAGTTTATCTTCAGGGGAGGAGGACATGTGTCAAAGTCCCTCCTCATTTGGAGATCATAGTCCCTTCGGGGAACACAGTCCTTCATCATTTGACGATATACTCAGCTCAGAGCAAATTGCATCGAACGATTTAGATCTCGATCTTCCGTCGGGACTATTGCTCAGTTAGATTGTTATTGTGGTCACCCGTGTCTGATCTCAGGATTATACAAGAATCTGTCTGAATCATTCTCATCCAACGTCGTCAAATTCTACATTTTAGCAAGGATTTTAACGATCTGCTTCTCATGCATCAACTTTTAAAAGGTTCGTTATCATAACATTTTCACTTAATCATTTTTCCTGTCTTCATAAATCTACACGACCACAGTTAAAGTTATGAAAGTCGGCAAAAAACTTAATATTCATATTAACCGACCAAGAAAGTTACAAGTAAAATAGAATCTACGGAGAGCATCAAGAAGTTTTAGCTTTTATCTGTATTTGATCTGACAGAATGCATTACCTGAAATACCACGACGAAGACTCCAGCCACCGTTGCATGCAAATAATTACTTATTGTTTGGTGAAACTCGAGCACTTGCCCGGATGTTCGGACTTGTTGTAAAGCACAGCTCATATGGATTAAATCCTAAATAATGTCGAGAGTGCATCTGGCAATGTATTCAAGACAGCATACGTATAGACAAATCGGTTATGCTATGCGCGCTTATGCACAAGCAAAAGGGAACCTTAACTTCGTATGGGAAACTGAAGAGAAAGGATGTTTGTCTTGATGGATAAGTAGTTACCAATACAGTAAATGACATGTTGCGTCTGGCAGATTTAAATATTGATCAATGTAAATTAAAACAGTGATATATAAGGAACCAACACAATGTTATTGGTGTGTACATATTTGCGATAAAATGTCAACAACACTGCAGTCGTATTGAGGAGAACATCTGTAATTTTGAACATGAAACAGTACAGACAATACTGTGTGGTTAAATATGGCATGTGTTTTAGGATGCGTTGTACATAAGGATCACTAATATTCATTTGGATACCTCATATTTCATACATGGCGATTTGACGCTTTCAAAACGTTATCATTAACATTCATGTTGGATACTCACCATAAGGATTCTTCATTCTGTGGACTTTGGCCAGTGCCTCATATAGTTACTTCGCGACAAACACTTTTAAAAGTGACAAGTATGAAAGTGACATTGCCCCACTCATCATTTAAGTGCTTTGAAGAAGTGCTTGAATACGGATTGTTTATTTAAACTGATAAAAAGTGTAGTGCCTTGCACTTATATTGTCTCAGTGTTTTTGTTTACATAAGAGAAAGGATATATGTCTGTATAAAATAAATGTTGACGGTTACCTCAAATGAACTATATAATAGAGAGACATTCCTTTATGTGATAATACTTTACCTGTATAAACTATATTGAAAACGAAACTACTTATAAAGATTTAGTGCTAACTTTTGACCTATTTAAATCAAGTTGTAAATACGATTGAATCTAATTCACATGGCACTTGAACTAATCTTTGTTAAAGTGTGCTTGTCTCATATATTGAATAGAACTTTAATATCCATAAACCTATGAAATATATTTCCTAAACAATGCTACTCGGTTATGCTTTACCTCTGAAATAGGTCAGGCTTTTAACTGTTCGGTCTCTGTTCCATGAATACGCAGTAGTGCTGATACGGCTAAATGCACTTACGCAATGTACATTACCTTCACGAATAACATACTCTATGTGTGATGAAATAGCCATTACAGAACATACTGTAAGAATTGTAATTTTGAAGTAGTTGGTTTTTTAGTTTAATTGTTTACAACCCCAAAAATTAATTGCTATCATGGAATACACAGACAACTTCAGAAATCATATGCTTGTTATCTACGTTTGATTTGTTCAAACTGTATACTTGAATCGGTCTCTATTAACAGTTACTTACTTGGCCTTATTTGACCACTTGTATATCTCAAGATCTATAATCTTCGTGAGATCATCGAGATTTATACCTACAATCTACGTCTCACCTGTTTGGTCCTACTGACCAAGATTGTTTAACCTATTGACTGGCAATACACGAATACAGACGTCTAGATTTTCCCAATTCTTATATAGTTTGAATAGTTATTGTCTACAGATATATTTATGGTTACACAGTATGATAATATTGTTTGTTGATGTTAAGGATTTTTCCATATTTTTATATCTATTTATTTACCATGTTCATGGATATACGAACTGTTTATACACACGATGAGCCGCATGTATTAGTGTACTATGTTATTATCAAAAACTTTATGTTGTATACATGCAATCAAAGCGAATATGAATTTATGAATGTTGAAAGCATACTTGTTTTGTTGTTTGTGTTTAGCGACTTGATACCAAGATCAGTACATGGCGCTTATCCTTCTTAATGCTTATTATTCTTAAGTGTTATAGTTAGACAGGTTGTCCGACCTCAAGCAGAATTTTTTTTAAATCTGAACTCATTATTGACAAAAAAGTCAATTTGATAAAACCCGATGGCGTATTTAGATAACTTCTGAATATAAATGTTATCAGTTTCGTCAGTACAATGTGTTTTATGTAAGCATTACCCGAGTTTTGTTCAAATGTCATCAACCTTTCTTAAATGCATTACCATATCTTATGTGCTCTTTGCATAAAATACGTCATGGTAATGGTATAATATGTACCTGGAAAGGACTTAAGTTGTTGGCTAAATTATGAACGTAGACGACATGTAATATGTATGTTGTTTTAAGCGTTTGTGGTTGCGCCATTGCAGTAGTTTGAACAGAATGGGTTGTTCGGGGTGTAAGTTGCAATGGCGTCATGCCGTCATTGGTATTGTCGATTCAAAATGTTACTTCCGATTGTTTACCATGGATGTGTCATCGTATTTGTTGGTATATACTTGTTGTTCCGAGTGTTTATTATAAAGGCTTCACTGCAAAAGTTAAAACAGAATAGTTGTTCAGGATGTAAGTTGGTGGTTCAGAGTGGTGACATCAACGCAGCACTTGACGACGGCTAGTTGATCAGAGTGTTGTGTTGTGGTGGTATCACTGCAGCACTTGATGACAGCTAGTTGATCAGAGTGTTTTGTTGTGGTGGTATCACTGCAGCACTTGATGACGGCTGTTTGATCAGAGTGTTTTGTTGTGGTGGTATCATCGCAGCACTTTGTGACGTCTAGTTGATATTAGTGTTGTGTTGTGCTGGTATCACTGCAGCACTTGATGACGGCTAGTTGATCAGAGTGTTGTGTTGTGGTGGCAACACCGCACCTCTTGATGACGGCTGTTTGATCAGAGTGTTTTGTTGTGGTGGCAACACTTTAATACTTGATGACAGCTAGTTGATCAGAGTGTTTTGTTGTGGTGGTATCACTGCAGCACGTGATGACGGCTAATTGATCATTGTGTTTTGTTGTGGTGGCAACACCGATTCACTTGATGACGGTTAGTTGATCAGAGTGTTGTGTTGTGGTGGTATCACTGTAGCACTTGATGACGGCTGTTTGATCAGAGAGTTTTGTTGGGGTGGTATCATCGCAGCACTTGATGACGACTACTTGATCAGAGTATTTTGTTGTGGTGGCAACACCGTTTCACTTGATGACGGCTACTTGATCAGAGTGTTGTGTTGTGGTGGCAACACTTCAGCTCTTGATGACGGCTACTTGATCAGAGTGTTGTGTTGTGGTGGCAACATTGCAGCACTTGATGACGGCTAGTTGATCAGAGTGCTTTGTTGTGGTGGTATCACTGCAGCACTTGATGACGGCTAGTTGATCAGAGTGTTTTGTTATGGAGGTATCACTGCAGCACTTGATGACGGTTAGTCGATCAGAGTGTTCTGTTGTGGTGACATCACCGCAGCACTTGATGACAGCTAGTTGATCAGAGTGTTTTGTTGTGGTGGTATCACTGCAGCACTTGATGACGGCTAGTTGATCAGAGTGTTTTGTTGGG
>JAUMGZ010192031.1:0-24113 GCA_032359645.1 Pododesmus macrochisma | reverse complement strand
TTTGTATGCAAAAGGCAAGACCATCTACAGGAAAACATTTATTTTTTGTATGCAATAGACAAGACCATCTACAGGAAAATATTTATGTTATGTATGCAATAGGCAAGACCATCTACAGGAAAACGTCTTTTCTTTGTATGCAATAGGCAAGACCATCTACAGGAAAACATTTATTCTATGTTTGCAATAGACAAGACCATCTACAGGAAAACGTTTATTCTATGTTTGCAATAGGCAAGACCATCTACAGGAAAACGTCTTTTCTTTGTATGCAATAGGCAAGACCATCTACAGGAAAACGTTTATTCTATGTTTGCAATAGGCAAGACCATCTACAGGAAAACATCTTTTCTTTGTATGCAAAAGGCAAGACCATCTACAGGAAAACATTTATTTTTTGTATGCAATAGACAAGACCATCTACAGGAATATATTTATGTTATGTATGCAATAGACAAGACCATCTACAGGAAAACATCTTTTCTTTGTATGCAATAGGCAAGACCATCTACAGGAAAACGTTTATTCTATGTATGCAATAGGCAAGACCATCTACAGGAAAACGTCTTTTCTTTGTATGCAATTGGCAAGACCATCTACAGGAAAACGTTTATTTTTTACACAAATTACATTATACTCATACACCACTCTGAGGAGAAGGGAGGGGATTACAAGCGGCTAGCCAACAAGGTTTTAATGTCATTAGGAACAAATCATTTTGATTATATCAATCTCAACAAGAATGCAGCACTCTATGAATTGAGGCAACAGGAGCCGACACTTTCTACAAATTGCGCTCGTGGCCGTAGACACTCGTACATTAGATTGAGATCGTCCACAGCACCCCCAGTTCTCTGCTGTACGTAGCATATAATCATCTTACATTAATGCTCCAAATTCATTCGTCCCTAAATCTAATCTTCGTCGATATCACCAGCGGAAGAATGACACTTGTCGACACTGAAAATATGTCTGCTGATGAATAATAACGTAAACGAGGTATATTGATTTATGTCCCCTCAAACATTATATCTAATGCTGGCCGTTGCTTGTCTTGTATTTTACACTTTCAAGGACCTTCTGTTTCATTTGTGTTTTGTTTTAGTGCAGATGATAAATACAAGGATTATCGTGACCTTGACCTGGTATACATGATAATGTCGTTCAAATCAATTGCAGTTGTTTTAAATTTCAGGTGCATACACCTTGGCTACAAGAAGGACAAAATGTTCAGGATAAAAACCAACTGATCAATTAATCAATGTAGACTAAAATCTTGTTACGCAAAAAGACCTATTGGTTCAAAAGACAATAAAAAGCTGCCTAAATGTAATTTGAAAGTAGTTTAGAGATGTATGACTGACTTGATTGCATGTTGCAAGTGATAAATATTCATGTAAGGCAAATGAAACTGAAAACACAATGCGTGTATTATTGACATCAATTTGAATATCGTCAACATCTCGGATTAACTCAGTTGATTTATATGTCATTCATTTGCAACTAATAATCTTTACAATAAATTTGTTTAACAAAATATTTCAATAAATTTGTGATTTGCATGCCAATAATGAATTATATTGTAAAAGAAATGAAATGTATTATGGTTGAGTCTTCTTGTTATATCACTGCCTATCTGAGCATGAAAACTTATATGGAGAACATGTTGGTGTATGATTTAACTATTAATGCATATTGTTCCAGAAATTGGTTTTTTGAGTTATTAATGCTATTTTTAAAAGTTGTAATGGTTGATATTTTTTAGAAAATGAAGTAAACATGTGTATTTCTTATAGTGATCGAGTGTTTACATTTGTATATATCACAGCCATATAATAGTGCTACATGTAACTCCATGTGATGTTTAAAAAATACTATGTTGTATTATATTATCCAGACTTTGACCATTATGTTGACTGTGAGCTCACCAAAATCAAAATTATGTTATCTTATTGAATACCAAATGTATTTTAGATATTGAGTATGCACACATTTACACTAGATTAATTGGTTCAGGGGAGCTCTTCTTACTGATCTTATGTGGTTACATACAAAGAACAGCATAATCCAATTAGATTATAGCATATAAGAATGATTGATATAAAAGGTGAATAGTGGAAAGGACATACTTAATGAGGTTGTGTCAGAATTCATTTAAATTAATACATGTAGTTGTTAATTTATGTAAAATATGCACGCACACAAAATTTCAAAAATTAACATATCATAATTATTTAACCATACCATTTTTTTGTATACAAATATTAGGAAGAAAACACGAGAAACGTTGCACTTACCTTACTGAGAATAGAATCCCAAAATATATTTGATAATTCGAAGATAGGATAATCCCACTGATTAAGTCTGTGTATTTGTAATAGTTCACACTGATCAATTTTGTTAGCATCCCAGGGTAAGTCCTGAGATGACGTGTCTATTGATAAACTATCCGGTACATCGTGAGTACTTGAACTACATGTATCTACTACAGCTACGTCCTGACAAGTGTCTGTCGTCGATTTCGAAGAAGAAACTTTCATAGAATTATTTAAAGAGTCTTTTAATTTGTCCTCTTCCTCTATCTCATGGTCATCCACGTCCTCCTCATCTGCATCTTCAGCATTGTCAGCACTGATGTCGTCGGTTAATCTAGAATCATGCATCACCTGCACAACAGAGACACAGATTATAAACACTGAACAAAAAAACATCTCAAACACAACAGAGACACAGAATATTAACACTGAACAAAAAACATCTCAAACGCAACAGAGACACAGAATATAAACACTGAAAAAAAAAAAACATCTCAAACGCAACAGAGACACAGAATATAAACACTGAACAAAAAACATCTTAAACGCAACAGAGACACAGAATATAAACACTGAACAAAAAACATCTCAAACGCAACAGAGACACAGAATATAAACACTGAACAAAAAGCATCTCAAACGCAACAGAGACAGAGAATATAAACACTGAACAAAAAACATCTCAAAGCAAGTCAAATCTTGTTTGTTTCATCATTTTTGTTTAAATGGATTCTCATGGTTGCAATGCTACTCTGTTATGATGGTATCAAAACGTTATGTAGATGTGACAGTAAGAACATATAAATTATTTCTTAATTTTGTACTTTTATTAATACAAAGGGGTCAACACTCAAGAAGAAGCCTTAAGAATGATACCATCAAGCATGATATATGTGACCACCATGAGACAGTGTGCACCAAAAGAGTTTTATCTTGAATTCTACACTTTGTCTCACCAATATAAATGTCACTTAAAATGTTTTATTAACTAGTTGAATTAAGCTTGGTTTTTTGGATTAATAGGAGTTGACAGAATAACCCCTTAAGAACAACAATGGTACCTTGAAATGCCAATGTAGGTTTTAATATTGGACTTCTTCATATAATTTAATGTAACAACCCTACTTTACAATAAAACCCTATAGCTACAATGGGTGCTGAAACCAAATATTTTGGAAACAAGATGCTTTGTATATAGGCCAAGGCAAAATACAATTAACTTCTAGGCAAAACTTTCTCTTCAGACTCCCAAATAAATGAAAACTAAGATATGCCAAAGTGGTTTGTATAACCTATATTATACAGATAGAATATAAAAAAGGATTACATTGGTTCCTGCTGTAACTTAGACGACCTATTTTTCTTTTAATGATCCTAGAAAATGTATGCAATACCTCAATTTGCCGATTATAAGATTAACCTTATACTGTTATGACTGCGGCTTATATACAGGTGCGATTAATATGTGAAAAATTCATCTTGTGTTTCATCTTTTTTGTACATATAAAAAAGCATGTGTGTAAAACCATCACCTGATTCACAGGCAATCAACTAACAGCATGACAACTAAGTGACTGTCATGTTGACCAGCATATGTCATGTCTGATCAATCAGTAATTAATAGTAAAATACAGCATTCACAAAATAGGTTATATTAAGGAGGAGCACTTTTAAAAAGGCCACCATACAAAAACAGACAATGATCTTTTTGAATGCTCAGCTTTCTATGAAACTGAGCAATAACAGGAGTGACACATACATTCCACTCAATGTCCTTTTTCAATTGGAGCTATGCCAAGTCAATTTGTGATTGCCCAGACCTGATGTTGCTAATTCCACAAAGCCTAATGCCTGACCTTTCAGACAAGACAAATAATATATTAATGAAAAAAGATAAAATGTCATGAATAGCTGATGTGTCTTAGGCATGAAAGTTGGCTGTTGTGATCTTCCAAGGCAAATTCATATGCAAATGATTGCAAATCTATTGCCTTTGATTGAGATGGGTCAAATAAATATTATTCTGAAAGTCGTTTGTCATTAGACAATGTTTCACTCTCCATCAGATTTCATACATCTCTGCTCAACTTGGTCATGTGAAAAGTTTCATGTGAATTTAAGTCATCACATTTCATGTAGATGTAGCAGATTGCAAAATTATGTCTTTTTAATTAATAAATACACTTCATTGCTGATTGACACATGGAACACTGTGAAATAATATATACATATACAATAATTGAATAGGATTCCAAATCATCTTGTTGTATCACACACAAAGCACTAACAATTATAACTGTGATTTTTTAAAATGAAAATAGTTTGTTAACATCAAGAGAATATCAGAAAATGTCCTCTCAGTCCAATTGTCACCACAAATTGTTGATTGTTTCTTATTGTATTCTAATGGTTCAAATATTATACCAACTTATATGAGCTAATCAGTCCTTATTTTCATCCTATTTTTTTTTATTAAGTGTATATGGCAAAAGAATGCCTCCATTATTTACCATACATTATAATGGTTATGTGGATACAGCTGGATTGACTCAAAGTGAACAATGAACATTATGTCAACCCTGCTTGAAGTAATTAATGACGTCAACCCTGCTTGAAGTAATTAATGAATATAAGTGAATAAAAGACAAAAAATTCAATCCATTGAGTTTTGTGCTTTTCAGTTAAATCTTATTATAAATACCTCAATATTTTATGCCTACTTTAAAAAATTTTAAATTAAATAAAATGAGAAATCACATACAAATGCTTGCAATTCTTCGTGCGTCATTCATCGTAACTGAATACCAATTTCAATGCCACATAATTTAATTAACTAAGTCTTTAGGCCGTAATCACCTTTGTCATGTATTTCTAGTTGAATAACTTCCATTTTATTCTATATACATTGCGGCAAAACAATGCAAGACCAATTTACGCCTGACTGATGAATCAAAACTAACAATGGGATAAGAATCTATAGTAAACATGACTGAATTAAATCTAAAACAGAAGGCCACATCAACTGATTAATGTTGTAAGACCTTAATTTAGAATTAAAGAAATCAATTAATTTCTTTCTTACACCGTGGTCAAATTATATATACATGTAAAACTTACATGAACCAAACTCTTCAGAACTTTTCTTCTACAACTTAGATTGTTTATATTCCTTAATAACCATCACTGATAACTAATTATGTATATGCTTATACACTTGGCTGAATTTTCCTTGAAGAATAGATCGAAAGCTTTAAACATGTTGCTTTTATTAAACGTTTCAAAATTTATCACCATTCAGAAATATACAAAAATATTAGATTTTAGAAAATTTGTAATTGTTCAACGGTTTATATAATTAATCTACAAATGGAATCAATTTACTCTACAGTTAAAAAATCAATTATTATCTTTGGTCTAATATCTACATGTACATATAAAGCTTATTTACTATAGACAAAGCATGCAGGCTGATTTAACCAATAACAGATCTACTTACGTCATGTGAACAACAAAATTATAAAATTACCATAAATCACTGAATTATCGGCAATAATCTACCCAAGGCTACGATCTGACAAGCCTGTAGATCCATTTACTACGTCAAATGACTTACAATGCTATAGAATTATAGAGCCAATATTCAAAATATTAACATACTTTATGTGCTGGTGAATATATAGAGCTTGCTTTAGTATAGTTAAATGACGAAGTTATTCAAAATTACAATAAAAATGTCTTGATAATATGGTAACCCAAGAGTTTAAAATGGATCTTTTAATATTTGTACAATGTTCAAAGCATGCATACGCACATCTTGTGTAGTGTTTAGTATTGTACAAATCTATAACTTTACTGCATATAAATTTGATTTATTTTTTCATTAATATTCATTAAGATCACCATTTCATAATTTAATTGTGGTAGTGTTCTGTATTCTGTTGTGTACCAGAGTACGACTTATAGTGTTATTTCACTCAATGACACATATTTCTGTCTCAAAGTTAACCAAATTATTATCTTAGCTCTACCAAAGTAACATATATCTAATGTATGCATTCACAATGTAACAAGATTATTCCTCACAAGTCACAAATGTTTGTTTGTTTCAATAGGGCTTTCTGTTGCTTTAACAATCATTTGATATTATTGCAATGAAAGATCAAGTTGGAAATTGGCTGAAACACTTTAAAAAAAAAAAAACAGGGTGAGAAACACAAGCACATACCTGTCAACTCACCCGATTTGTCCGGGTCACACTTTCAAACAAGAGCCTCCACCCGGAAAAATCATGACATGAACGGGTCATAATTTCACCCGATTTTTAATCTATGACCCGAAAATACCCTAATTCTCAAACATCAATATGAAAGTAAAATCCGTAGCCTCGTTTGCAAAGCTCTCCTCGGAATTCATTGTTTTACAGTCATCTGTAGGCTGTCAAATTATTTGAAAGGTGTCAACAAGTAATTATAGGTGACGATGTCAGTGTCAAGTTGACAGACAATGTGCCTTGATGCGTGACTAAGAAGTATTATTGTTTGGACATGTAACAAATGCTGGTAAATTGTTTGGTATTTATTGTTATGAACACTTGTTGCGGTGCAATACTTTCATGTTTTTGAGATCTTAACTCTTGTTGATACATTTCATGTACTTGCTTTTCAAAATAAAGAATTTATAAATCATTATAACGAAAACGTGTTGCGATGCAATAATTTCAGTTTATTATGGACACGTTTTTGAGGTCTTGACTCTGTTGATACATTTCATGTACTTGTTTTGCAAAATAAAGAATTTATAAGTCATTATAACGTAGACGCGTTGCGATGCAATAATTTCAGTTTATTATGGACACGTTTTTGAGGTCTTGACTCTGTTTACAAAGTTCATCAAATTGCTTAATACTTTGTTGAGTTTTTATTTTATAACCCCTGTCCACAAATTAGTTATAAATCATTTCAAGTGGAAGAAAGAGGTCCTATCTGGCCCAGATTCATTTGAAAGTCCAAACACAAAGAGAAAGAGATATGTGTGTACATATCAAAACGTATGGGGAAAAAATTCACTTAGGTACTGTATAAAAACAATGAGGCATTTTGCAAAATGTTTAATTGTAGTCTTAGCATCAGCTTAGGAGCTAGAAATAACCTTATAAATCATGCTAAATCAGACAAACATGTGAAGGCTACTTTATCTGCAACAATGATCTATAATAAAAGCTACATGTAAAGCTGTAAACTGTCTCTATTAGTTTCAATGCATGTATACAATTAAAATATGTCAAAAGAGGTCCAAAATGCTGATACGCGTTATGACCCTGATTTGAAGTCATATCACCCTGATTTGAAGTCATATCACCCTGATTTGAAGTCATATCACCCTGATTTGAAGTCATATCACCCTGATTTGTGTTGAGAGGTTGACAGATATGCAAGGAACCAAGTATAGCCTAATCCTTAATTACAAGACAATTTTCCCGTGCAGTATATATAATGAATTATTGCTGTCATATTTTACTTATAAAGAACACTTAATGATGTATGTGCATTATAATTTGAAGTTTTTAGTATTGTTTGATGTGGTCGCTTTTAATTTATTGCAGAATCTAAATTTTTAAATCTGTTAGCACAATATGGAAAAGTTTACATGAATTTGATTGTACTGATTTGAAGACATTTCTTTGGCAATTTATCGTAATCATATTCCAAAAATGTCATTACCAGTAATCATTGTCAAGCATCATCGTGACTAAGACTTTTCTAAAATACTGCGGTTTAATATATGTTAATTAACCCTCATTAATTTGAATTTTAATTAGAGTTGTCAAAGCAAGCCACTAATTTTCCCATTATTCATAAAGTTATTTGAGGTATTTCACAGATTTAATTCAGCTTATGTATATAGTTGTGTAGGGAAAATGACATAAATTAAAGTGAATAAATAAATAATCTCATAAACACTCAATAATTTAGATTCAAGGCCATACAGAGTCTCATATGTGGGGAAATGATTAATCATATTCTAAGATACATTCTATATTTAAATGTGATGTATACTTCAAAAGTAAATTAAGTCAAGGATTTTGAAAAGAATAACCCTAATGATTTATTAATTTGTAACAGTAATTATCTTTTCAGTTTGTTTTATAGGACTTAACATCTTAATATAGGTTTATAGGTCATATCAAAGATTGTTTGCAATAAGGGCAGATTGTTTTGGACAGTACAAACAGCTATAGACTTATAATCTTTACAGTGCTGTCTCACAGGAACATAATGTCAGATGATTATTCTGATTCTAGGCCAATGAGACGTTGTGCTATTATTTTCAAATTTAAGCCAACTACAAAGAAATTTACATAGTGCTGAAGAGTAAATTGTTACAATTTTTAACAACATGTAGGTCTAAGTTATGGATTTAACATTTTTTTAAAATTAATTTTAAGTTGGGTGGACTAAATAACTTCAAGGTTATCATCCCTCCCATCTCTTTCTTTGGTTCCTTAGGTAAACTCCACTCTAAATCTATTCTGTCCATAGATACATAACTTTTGCTCTAATGAGCACCTGCTGGTGGAATTTTTTGCATGTCTTGCTTTCAAAGATGATTAACTTTCCCACTTCCATGTATAAATAGGTCAACATCATAAAGAATGGATCAAATTGTGACTGAAAATTAAAATTGTTATGATTAGTGGTTATTTACTTTTAGAATTAACTGGGCCTTATACAACATACATATTCTCATTAATTGGTGGCAATTTCCCTCAGAATAAAGGTCAGTAAAAATATAAAAATAGACCAAAACAGTCAATATCCTAATGTTAGAAATCAGAAAGTACCGTAGAATTGCAACTCTGAGCTTGATTAAAGGATTTTACAAATATTCCTGAAAATTTCTACTGCGACAGGAAACAATTTTTATCAACTTAATAAAAGACAACCACATTATTTCTCAGTGACCACATAATCGGGTAATTGGGTTTTCTCAAAGACCAAATTAAGTGACGGATATTTTCCGAGTAAAATATCCGAGTAATCATCGACTGTACATGTACCATCTACAAATTAAACTGTGTGGAACCTGTAGCAACCAAATATCCATTTAAAGGTAAAAATGATGAATTAAGATGACAAATTAACATGACAAATATAATACAATTTTACAAATTAAAATCGCACAATAATAGACATATATTTAATAATCTCAAAGTTACACATTATACATGATGAGATTTAAAATGCAATAACTAAAGGATGAAGATTTTCAGGAATGATATTCCAGCAGAACCTTTTGATCCTTATAATATCTTTGTCCTTATAAGTATACATGGTATTTCCCTAAGTGATCCAATAATACCTGCCAATTTACTTAAGTCAGCTCCCAAATTAACAGTGTGACTTCCTATTTTAACACTAAAATTCTGGCCTTTGAAGTCACACATTATCTCACCCATGTTAATATTCCCTATTGTTTCTTACTATAACATCAAACCTACAAATCTCCCCCATTTAGGTTTTCAAGGTTGGCAGATATTTTGATCCAATACTAAGAGAATTAAAAACCTTTGCATATTATGAGAAGGTTGTAAAATATGAGCATAGATACCGTACACTTTTAATTTATGCATGTATAATGGTAAGTAATTCAATACAAAAATTAATACAATTGATTATAATTATAGTGACTGTATTTTAAAATTAAGTCGATGATGCAGTACAGGAACACATGACAAAAAAAAAGTCAAAATGAAAAGTTAGTACTTCTCACACAGAAAAGCAATCAATACAGAATGGCATGTTAGACTTGTTACTTAAGGAGAGAAAAAAGTTCAAGAAATCTAATTAAGCACAAGCATAATTAATGGGAAAGAAAAAAATTGCAGGAACACACACAGGAATTGAGCATATAAAAAACAATTTGATCAAATAAAACCTAAAAAAACAACAAGAGGCTATGACTCATACTGTAGTTTTAAAACCAAAGAAATCATTTTGATTTAACATTGCTTTTTCAAGGTTAAATTTGTTTGGCTATCATTTTCCAAAGGCTATATGGCTAAGTTTATTATGTCTATTTGAACTTGGCATTTAGCTAGATCAAAGTACAATAGTAATCACAAAGACTCCATTGATTTAACAAATATTTAGTGATTCAGAATTAAAATCTAAGAAAGGATTAATTGAGTGCTGGTAGAATTCAGTTTGTTAGAAATTTGTCGACTGATAAATAATATTTGAGCCTGAAATTGATTTTAAGTCTAGCTTATTTTGAGAGTGAAATGCAAAAAGATTATACCATTTCAAGGATTTATTAGAACCTTTTTTATTGAATGAATCATTGATAACAATTATAGTACCAAATATGGCCTGATAAAAATACAAGGACCATAAAATTTTTTAATAGAAGACACTAAATAACACATCCACTCACAGCAAAGTGTACACACTTAGCAAAATTAAGCATGCTTTGAAACTAAAAGATTGGCTTTTCAAGCATTTAGAAGAAGATGATGTATTAGAGGCTTTAATATGTTAATAGCTAAAGCTTCAAGTGTTACTAGGAATGTAACATGCCAACATGCTGATTGATTAAAGAAAACTAATTATCAACAAATTAATTAGGATGCCATGGTCGAGGGAGACTCAATTGATTAACGGATTGCATTTTCGAAAGATGAATATTTCCGAGAGACTTTGTAAAGCATATTTGTTTTTAAAAGAGTTTTTGTGACATAGATATGTTGCAGTGTCAAGATTCTCAGTCGCGACCTACATTTGTCCTTTGTTAATTTTTCTACTGAAAAAACGACCCTAAAAATTTCTTCAACATCACATACTTCATTCATTTTAACAATTTGATTCACTAGTTTCATTAAAAGTAATCTTTTTTTCTAAATTAAGTTTGCAGCTTAAATTTTAAATATCAATCTTCACATTGATTTGGTGAGGTGATGACATTATATATACAAATCACTCTGTCTTAAAATTTATTTCTGCTTTATAGAAAATTCTTCCTTATTCCATCTCCTGTCCAACAATAGCACTACTCATCTCCAAATTTGTTTTTATCTAAAGGAATGTCTCCTTGTTTTGACAAGAGCTTTCAAGACTTTACTGTGAACCAATATTTAAAACAGAATGTTTCATTTTAGTAAATGCAAGAAGGAATCGATGTCGTCAGAAGGAAGACAGACGATTTCTCCAATCTGTCGCAAACAGAATCTAGGGATGGTTCTGTTATTATTGTTTGTGTGTCACAATCTCAGAAGGACGGGAAGAAAGTATCAATTTGCTTTGCCTAATTCGAGATAAAAGAGACACATCATAGATCTCTGGAGAAAATGATGCCAAAAGAGAGACGAAGCCCGGCAGACGATTTAGGCAGCATTAAGATTTTGAATTGTCTGCATTAGTCATACTGCCTATAGTGAGGAAATGATCACCCTGGCTCTATAAAGTCTGGGATATCATGGTCTGGCTCTATAAAGTATGGAATATCATGGTCCATGTTGTCGACTGATAAGATGACAAGATGAAAAATAATATGACAGGTTTCTAGTAAAATGTTACCGATATGTATTATTATATAATTAGATGATTCAACTTGTGGACGACCCTATATGGTTTATTTCATGACCTTAATCAAAGATTTTAACGCTAAGAAAAATTCTTAAAAAATATTGTTTAGGTATTGTTTCTAGGAAATATTATTTTTTTATTATATTTTACCTAATGTTAATGGAAGGGCCAGTCATCCTCTTTCATTTAGTACATTTTTGCCAAGTCTCTCTATTTAAGAGGGAGACTCCTGATTTTTGACCCTCATTTTTGACTTTTCATATCTTCAGTATTCCATTAATCTTGTTTAAATCTCAAGTCAAATTAATGCATTGCATGAAACAACAGAAAGTGTGTCGTTTTAGACTATTATTTACCAAAGAGGGTGCATTGTAAGTACTATTAGACACATGATATCTCCCCCATGAAAATTTTGAAAAGTTGGCAAGTATATAATTGATACATATTACTATAATTGCTTACAATTATAATACATTTGCAAAAATCAAAAAGGGCTTTTTCTATTAAAAGTCAACATTTTAACTAGGAAAGTTATTGAATTCAAATTATTTTGAATTACTTGTGATCATTTACCACCCACAATATATTAAATTGTGATATTTGGCATTTTCATTAACTTACAAGAATGCTTTATCAAATTCTTTTGTAAACTTGGAGGCTATCAGTGTAATTGGTTTCAGAAAACAATGGTAGTTTCTCTGAAGATTTCATAAATAATACAACTGGATGTAAAATTTAATCCATATTCTTAAACCTTTGGGGCAAAATATAAATCTATGAGGTTTCAGAAAAATCAAGAGTTAACAAAGGGAGCAGAATTAAGGCAACATGTGTAGACACATTGAAGGGATGACTTTAGATTCAAGGATGTGGTGGGTAGATTGTGGGCAAATTACAAGGCGGAAATTATAGTATTTTAAACACTTAAAAAGGATTTTAAATGATATTATCAAAGATAGAAAAATATGCAATGCTTCATAAAACATTATGATCTCAAATACTGTAATGACATATGGTGGGTGTACTGTACCAAACGAAACATGCTGAAGCGGTTTATTTGAGTGGGTACGTTTATAATATACCAGATATATATATATTGTAAACCACATCTAAAAACAATCTATACTGAGTCATTTTGGCGACAAGCAACAAAATAATAACAATTTATGTACTACTAAAATCTAATATATAACTGATTCTAAATATAAATAGCATATTGAAGGACAACAAATATTACTAAAAGAAAAATAATAATAATAATTCAGTCAGCAAGATTTTCACTTTTCTTTTGTAGCGTTTCTTTTTTTAAAGAGCTGACCTAAAACTCAACATTGTTTTATATTCTTATAATAAACAAAGCTTATTTATTTATTTTTTTAAAAAAAAATGTAAAAAAAATTGCAAATTCATCCTGCCATAAGTTCAATAATAGTATATGTGTGACTTGAAATTCTTTACAAAAAACAACAACAACCGTTTAAAAAATGTTTCTTGAAAAAATTGGAAGCATTTAAGTCTTGTTCTACTGCATCAGGACTAGCTAAATCTAAAGAGGGAAGCTTCATCATCACCAGGGTAACTATGGAGACATGACTTACCCGCTGGAGGTGAGAGGCTGGGTGAGATGACGTGGATGAAGAAACCAAATTTCCACGGTTGTAAATGACCTTCTTTGGCGGTGACCCTGACACAAGGTCATCTGAGGTCAGAACACTGTCACTATGGTCACTGCTACTTGGAGAGTCATTGCTCTCGTAATCTGAGGTAACATTTAGTCTCCGGACTGAAGTTAAATGCTGTGATTTAACCCGGTCTCCCTCTTCCACGGCTGAAAGTAATGAGTCATTTTCATCTTTAGCAAGCGGACTGATATGTTTAGAGGACGAGGAGTTGTCACCCCTAGAGTTTAAAGAGATCATGCCACTATCCAACCCTTGTAGGGAAGGAGCCATGCTTTTGCGAGATAAACGCTTGGAATGGCTAGTTCCTGAAGGGGAAGGGGTGGCCAGTGAGAATGAGCGTGATTTTGGAATAGTTAGAACTACAGTTGGGGAACTAGGGGAAGGACTATTACTACGACTCCCCACCGGGCTTGAAGCTGGTGTGCCGTCTCGGGAATGGCGGAAGCTGGAGCTGCGGACACGGCATGGCTCTAATTCCAATGTAGGCATCCCTGTTGCAGACGTTGTAGTTGTCCATGTACTGGTCGACATTCTACGTATAAGACTAGGAGGTAAACTTCTACGCATTTTCTGAAGAAAAAAACAGCAAAAGAATATTCAAACATTTCCTGTAAATATGTACATATATGTATACTAGAGTTTTAGATTACTTTGAAGCTTTTCACAATAGAATATGAAATTTTCATTGATTAAAATCTATAATTTGAATATCAGCAAACTCTGCACACATAGATGATATATACTGAGCATGAATTGACCAAATCTTCCATTGGATCCAAGATTTAAGTACTGTAACATACCTCTTATTAATTGTTTCTGATCAACGTAAAATGGTCATAAAATTGTTGACTTAAAGAAATCGAATTTAAATTGTATAAAAACATGGACACATTTATTTTGGTTATTCATTACAAAGTTATCTACCTTTGGTAACATGGAAGGTCTTTCTCCTGTGTATGGACTCTCTTCACTGTCCGAGCCATAGTTATTTGACTCTGTCAGAGACACAAGTGGACTGACCCGAGGTTTGTGGAAAGATGAGTGATTTTCTGGAGGTTTTAGAAGGTTACTTAATGTTCGCAGCCCACTAACAACGTGAGGAGGTAATGTTGTGTCAGCCAACATGTCTGTAATCAACCCGTGGGCCTCGCCCAATATGGCAGACTCGAAGCTGGCAGATGAACACTGTAAATACACAAAGACAAAAAACCATGAATTCATGTTGTATATTTGAATTTCTTAAGAATAAATTTATCTAAAATAGTTCAAATTAGTTTGTCTCAAGAAAAAGAAGTAAAACATATTTATGACATTTGACATATCACTTATCTGTGAGTTAGTGACATATCACCTCCAGAATTGGAATGATACTAATACATGTAGTGTACTTGTCCTGATACCTATAATGACTATTTTGGTAACTTGCAGTTATGAGGACAAAGAAATTAAAATCAAGATCTTAAGTCAGTAGAACTGAAATAGTCAGACTGAAACATCATGTCAAATTAATGTCATATTATTAATTTGTTTCTTCATAGATGCATAAAGTCATAGGTCAAGTTAAATATATGTTGTTAATCAGTAATTAATAAAACAGAATAGCATGAATTAATTGTCACAATAAACTTCCCGTTTGTTTTTGAGCTTCGAATATATCAGACTGAACTGATGGGCAGAGCGTTATATTGTATTGTCTCCAAATACAGAGAATATTTGTATATCTTTATTAGTGTTAATTAGTACAAATTCAACACAATAAACTAACATTCTGTTTGTTTTTACACTTTTTCAGCATAGAATATTTATTAATATACTGTACATATTTTGTTTCAAAGATGACAAATTTTTAGAAAGCATTCATAAATCATCAACTAAAAACCACTAAAGAAATGCAGTACCTGTCAAATTCTAAGCATCAAAATAACACTGACAATACAAATTTAGCCATAACAACATTAAATCTAGGTCAAAGTAATCTTGTTTAAAGACAAATTAACACTTGCTTTTCTCAAGAATGCTTTTGAGATTTTCCTGATTTAATTTCTATCAAAAGATAAATTATTATCAAAACGGAATAATCGTGATAGGTCATGTGTCATGCAAAATAAAATATTGTGAGATAATTGATAACATCGTAGAATTTGTCAGTTTGTGGTTTTTCTAAAATATGTTATAGAAAATATGTATAGTAAAAATTGCTCTGTCAAAACTGCACTTCCGTCTCGTTTAGTAGGACATGAAATATGCATACCTGCCATTACCTTGAAAGTCTGAAATGGGGGAGGTGTATATGTTTCATTTACCGATAGTGTTCTAGCAAGAAACAAAAAATTTGTCCTTCATTTTTACTACAGATCTTTTGAGTCCAAATTCAAATGTAACACCTTTATTGCAATTTAAATTTCTTATATACAAATCTATTGTAATGAAAACAATGGTTGCCTCCCCTTGCATCATGACCTAATCAATCAATGATGTGCATCCAAAATGTTTTCTTGAACAGTTTTAGAGATATGCTTTGAAAACGGTATATTTTAGCAGCTTTGGTCGTTTGTTTCAATGGTAACTGAAAATACACAAAAAATGATGACTTCTGCATATATAATAGCAAAAGGCACTACTCGACCATTAAATTGATATGCATAGAGAGGGAGTTTCATGACATTTTCTTTAACTGTTTATAAGATACACTCCTGAAACAGTAAATTTAACAATTTTGGTTGTTTGTTTGCATGCTCTACTAGATTGATATGCATGTAAAAATTGATGAAGTTTTCTTGAACTGTTTTTGAGATATGCTCCCAAAACACTATTGAAAGGACAAACAAACTAATAGAACCCATTTGTATACTCCCGCCAAAAAACTCTGTTGGGCGGGGGATAATGATGGGAAATATTTGAATGGTCATTCATGGGGCAGATGATGAATAAATTACCAAAATATCAGTATCCTCACTATTTAAGGGCAAGACTTGATTTGTATAGTTTTTAAACTGCTTTCCTGACGCTGAACTGTATTGTTTGTTTGTGTTAAGGGCTTATTGTCCGATCAACAGCTAAGGTCATTTACGGACGTGCCAGTTTTACTTGTGGAGGAAACCGGAGTACCCGGAGTAAACCACCAACCTACGGAAAGTCACTGGCAACTTTCTCACACTATGCCGCCCAGGACGGGAATCGAACCTAGGAGGTGATAGGCATGTTGACATGAAGAATAAGGGCACCCACTATATGACAAGCCAACAACAGCCGCATCAACCAATTCAACAGGAGAGTAACAGGAAATGAAACGACAGTACAACAATCAAGACTAGCTATTCATGCGGACCGTCTTAAGACAGCCACTAGCACGTTACCGGGAGATGTAGTTTAACTAACTGGATATTGAGGCCTCAACCTTTTCACTAACCGCATAAGAAATACAGGTTTAAGGATTGTCGTAACGTCAGTTGAAATCCTTTTTATTCTAGCGCTGAATGGTCTGGCGCGGATGTTGCTGAATTGTCATTTTATTTTGTTCCGATGATTTCATTCATCTTGTTGTTTTTAAGGGTTTTTGATCCTATTTTTTCTTGTATTGAAAAGCAGCGGAAACTATACGGCCGTGCGAATTTTTACCCTTGTCTAACGTCAAGCAACTGTTACACAAAATTCACCAACAAGCAAGCAAGACTTTACACCTAAAACATACAACCAAGCAACCCAAATGTGTACACGCAGACTTTTAAAAGCTAAATTCCTACTTGTTTTTTATGGTTTTATTTGAGTTACAAATAATGTCATTTGAATTATAACAAACAAACCAGGATGTGAAATTTGAAGAATTTTTTATAAAAATGCTTCAAAAGGGACATAGTAGTGCATATTTTCATTTTGTAACACCCCAGCCTTATTAGACTAAATATGTTATACTTGTTTTGTTCTTATTCGTTATTTTGTTAAAACTATCTTGCAATTGACATTAAACAAATTAGAAATTTACACTACCTAATAATTGACCAAAAGACGTGCTTGTAAGGTATAAAAAGAAAAAAACAAAAACAGGTTTATGCGACAGAAAAAAACTTTTAATATATACATATTTAAATATATATAAACAAATATCTTCAACGTTAAGTCATATTATTTTTCGGTGCGTTCGTAAGGATCTGGGTTTTCAAATGGAGTTGTCATATGAGGTTTACTGGAGGCTGTGCACTGAAACGAAAAAAAAACCCATTTCAAATTAATATGCAACAATAAATGTTTTAAAAGAGTTTTTATCTTTCAATCTCTAATTAATACAAACATTTTTAATATCAGTTATGACAATATGGAATGATGAAATAATTTAAATACACTGATTGCAAAAATAAATGTTGAAAAGACATGTTTAAATTATATGAATAAGAAATGAAAAACCCCAGAAAACAGGTTTATGCTGATGACAGTTTGAAAAACAAATTTCTTTTACGTACAGTCATATTATGTTTCGGTGTTTTCGCAAGGATCTTGTGTTTCAAGTGGAATGGTTATATGAGGTTTTTCGGTGGCTGACCAGTCGCCCTTAAACAAAAAAAGCACAATTTCAAATTAATATAAGATACTAAATATTTTGAAATAAACATACATTATTCCATGTCTAAGTAATACAAACATACTTATTGCTATTTGCGTAATTTAAAATGTTCATTTAATTAAAAGACACCGATTGCCAAATTAATTCTGCAAATACTAGATGTATATTTAAAATCTTAAAACGGGTTATATTATTTATTATAGCCCACTCAATATAAAATGCATACGGAAATTGGGAATTTTCAAATAATAAATCATTTATGTAATGAGAAACTATGCGGATGCTACATTACAACACCGACTTGTGTTTGATATCTAAGCCGCCTTTACCGGTAAGTTGTTAAAGATTTTTTATTGATATTGCTTAAACGTTTGTTATATTGTTACTGTTCAATTGTAATTTCTTTTCTACCTATCCACTGTTCGTCTTGTTCTTGTCTATTGAAAATCAATTTCACTAAGCGTCCAAAGAAAGTGCTTTGTTAAACCAGGGATCATTATGAACTTCTCTTAGTTGACTGGTTTTACTATAATTTTAGATTCACACATTATAATGATTGTTGGTACACCTTAGTATATATTTTATAATATATGTTTTAACATTTATTAAACTGTTTACAAGTTCAATATCTCACTATTGAAATAGTAATTAAAGCAGAAAAAAGAATGAAAAATACGTTGAAATATAAATTTTGTTTCAAGATGCGAATGACCCAGCTGTATATTGCAGTTCTGTTTCTATATTGCTTATGGACATTGTACTCCATACGTCATACGTCAAAATTGTGTGTATCCTGCCAATATTGAATCGAAAAGAAAAAAAATGGCGGTGATACATGTTAAGCCGGAAAACGATCACTCATTACGTGACACCTGTTTGCTGTTTCATTTTATAGACTTTCCTGATGTTCGTTTTTTCTTTGACGTTGCTCATTTTTTCTGACCAAGTCCAACGTTTTCCTTTGCTTTTTCCCTGCCCCTATACTTATAATTCACACACTTGGTTAATAGTGTATGTTCAGCTTTAATTACACCAGTGATTCAGAATCCATTTGCTCTTTTCAATCTCATTTACTTTCTATACTTAAGACGATTTTATTATATATTTTTCTATATTCACAGAACGCTTTTCTAACAGGAATTCTATTTCCATCTGACTGGTTACACTGCATATATATTGGAGCACAAAGAGTTATAATTTATGATTTTTATTTAATATTTCCAGCTTAAACTCAATGTTTCAGAATACATGATATTATACATATCTATATTGACAGAGCGCTTTACTTACAGAAAATCTATTGTCATCCGACTGGTTACACTGCATATATATTTCGTTGATTTTCTTACATTCATTTCTATATTCACAAAGCGCTTTACCTACAGGAAATATATTTCTATCTGACTGGTTACACTGCATAGATATAAATCGCTGATTAAATTATATACATTTCTATATTTACAGGGCATTTTTACTTACAGGAAATCTACTTCCATCTGACTGGTTACACTGCATAGATATTGGAGCTGCTTTGTAAAAGTTATCCAGTAAGCTAACAACTCCATTTGACCACGAGACTGTGTTGAAATTGTCCTTAAGACCTTTCTCAGGAGACGTATGAGCAGCTTTCATGCTGCAAAATATGTTTAAGGTTATACCATCTACATCTTAATCTGTTTTTTTCTTCATTGTATTACAGTGCAACCTGCTCTAGCGAAACCCTCTATAAAGAGACCATCTGTGCATAAAGACCACTAAAAGCAAACCCCCTGAAGTCTACCACCCCATAGTGTACAAAGACTAGGAGCCAATAAACGGTGTAACTGCCATCGATCAACTCCAAAAACTTTGCTGTTGGCACTAACTATTAAAATGTGGTTCCCAGTGAAGACGGTGTGTTGCCTTTAAGTTTTATTCATCAACATTGGTTTTCTTGTTGTTGTAAAGTTCAGTAATGTAACTTCTAGTGTATGTTTACCTTTTCTATTTCTACGTAGGTGTTAGCATTATATTCTAACATTTTGATGAGTGCAGCAATGACATTATACATTTGATATGAGGTATAGGATATAAAAAAAAATGCATCAATATTTCTTTTACATTTGTATGTATTTCTGTGTATCAGTAACATGTACGCTTTTACCGTATATTTCTTTTTCTCTATTTTAAAATGTAACCCAACCCCCACCACCGATTAATGTCAATGTTAATTGATAATGCAATCGTCTTTAAAAAAAAAATCATGTAAATACCAATCTGCACTCTTAACAGAATCATAAATGGTAAACCATAGAACCACCACTATTGGTTTATTTTTAAATGTATGTTTGTACTTAAGACTTCTAGTATCATGTGGGAAGTTGTGGCCTCATTAACCGGTTTAACCACACCGCCTGGTTTTGTGCTAGGTGACCGTCCTAAGTCGGTTCGCATTGATTACTAGTCTTGATGTTTGTTGTAATGTCGATTTTATTAATTACATTCCGGTGCTTCATTGTTTGACGCAGTTATTGTTTGTTAGTCAATGTCTCTCGTTCTGTTGACCCTATTCATACTGTTTGTTATCAAAATTTAAATTTAAAAGATCATTAGATGAATTTAGACGATGTATATTATATTATTATATTATATTATTGTTGTCATGTTTCAGTTTGCAATTTTGTTTCTGATCAATCGAAATGTTGTTAATATGGAATATGTTATACTGATACAAATATTATTTCTATAATTTTCGTTTTAAATATGAAGCAGGCCACTAACTATAATCATTGTTTTCTATTATTGTGCCACATTCTTACTCGTTAAGAAGTTGAAAGAATCCGTAGAGGGCATTTGTGCTCACTGAGCTCTTGCAGACTTCAAGATTACTCCATGGGTAGTAAAAGACATAGTTCACACACATTTCGTCTGTTAACCCGAATCCACCCTGTGTGAAAAACACAACAATATGAATAGGTACTCACAAAAACATCATATACGATAAACAGGTTAAAATTAATTGACAAATGCAACTAGCCAAATCGCCCGTATTTAATATTTAATCTGAACATCCAAGATCGAATAATTGATGAACGCCTATATATTTCATTTGTAATTTGACATGTTTGTTTATGTCTGATCGAATTATTTACTACACGACACCAATACACATGAGATGGCTCCGTCTTGCATCTCGTGGTGTTGTTTGTATTGCGTATACGATGCTTCAATCAAATAATATAACATATGATTTGCGAGATCTTGAATACAGCATGAATATTGAGTGAACATACATTTTTTGCAGGGTTTTTCATCTAGGCCTTGGCTATTCTAGTTTAATTTTCCTTCAAATCGGTTGCTCCGTAGCTAGACTTCGGGTTATAAGTGCGGTATATAAGCACTCATTTGGTTGGTTTTACGTCGTTTTAGTTGGCAAGCTCATTTTAAGGTGACTTTGGACGTTGTGATTATAGAGTTAATAGGACGTAAACGTACATTTCCTGCTAAATGTCGCAACAATTATCATATCAAACACAAACGCTGGTGTTTATAAATGTATATAATCCCAATTTCTCTATAGCCTATTTTAAAACTTTGAGAAAAATAAAATGTTAATATGCGTACGTCCCTATCTACTCTCATTTTTATAGTCCTTAGCGGAAACACAAGTATTTAAATTTGAGTTATAACTTTCATTAGTTTTATAATTTCTATTAAAATAGAAATATTTACCACTGTTACATGATCTCTGTCAACTGAATCGAATTCACACGTCGTGATCAATGCATCTCCCTTTAAACATATAAAGAAAATGTATTAATGTATAGTTTGTAAAATAAGATGAGTTGCCATATTGACAAACAAACAACAGCAACATAAAAATTGAGAACCAGAAAGAAAGGGAACTAAAATTGCATAACAACAACCCATAAGACTAGTTATTCCAAGCGGGTCCCCTTGTACGAAACCGGGTGATATAGTTAAACCGATGAACGAGGCTAAATATTTTCAAATCCAAAAGAGAAAACGAGTCTTACGTATAAAAATGAAATTATAAAAATGTAACCTTTGTTGTTTAAGTACCATAACTAAACACAATAAATCACGTTCAATGTGTGTTTAAAGGTTTCAGACAAATTAAACACCAAATACTGTTTAATGTCGTATACAATAAACACAAAATAAAAAGAAATAGGATCAACAGAACAAATGTTATTTGCAAACAAACAATAGCTTCATCAAAACGTAAACAATAATACAAAAACAAAAACGTAGGAATAATAGAACGCAAAGAGAAGGGGAAAATAATAACATAATTACAATGTTCATCCGAAAATAGAAATAATGATGTTATGATCATCTAAATATAAGATGCTTGTAACAAGAACAACATTGTTAAAATATGATGTGTTTAATGTAACTAATTAGCGCATACACTATTTTTACATACCGGAAGTAGGTCGAAAGGAACAAGTCTTCTTATTTCTTGGTATTTTGGACTGTAGTGGTCGTCTCTATTCATCTCTGGAAGTTCTCTACCGTTACGTACGTGTTTAGTGTAAATCTTTTTGCCGGTATAATGTGTGTGGAGCTGTGAAGCAAATATCTTCATTCCGCCGGATGGTAATCCCTGCGTGACACATACAGACAACGAAAATGTTATATAGATCTATATATCATGATAGTATTGCATGTTATCGGAAATAATTAAATCAATAAAATTTTAACATGGGCAAGGGTCAGGAAAAATGTTCGACTCACATAGAAAAATTAACAAAATACAATAATTAACTAAAAAAAAACCCAACACGAACGTTTATTAAAAACTAGAAGCAAGCGAAACGAGGTGTCCTCGAAGGGGTTAGCGTTTCCTGCTGCACATGTGTCGCCCACTGCGATGTTTCCGTGTCATTTAGGTTCATGTCTACCCTTTCCATGGTACAATGCGTGAAGGAAAACCATTGACAAGATAGAATAGACGCAGCAATAGTATCATGACAGCAAAGCAGTTAAGGTAGTACGACAAGGAGTAAGAACTCATAACTACAGCAGAGATGATATAATTGTATAATTAAATATACATGTAATCAAAGAACATGAAAAGAGATGTAGAACTGAAAGCCGAAACAGTGTACAGGTACAATCAATTATAAGGTACAAAACATCTTACCATCTGTGAGGCATAATTTCGAATGAACTACCCTCAACAGACGTCGAGGGGAAATACATGTGTATCACGGGCTAGGCAGCTCGAACGGGGACGTCATAATATAATGATGACGTATACTCCAAAAGCAACAGGGAAATAATATACAAAATTGCAAATGAAAACAAGCCACCAATGAATAAATTTCCATAAAAGGGAAAATCGAGACACTGTGTGATGGCCACTCATCCCGCATCTCAGGTCTAGCTATAAAAAAAACAAAAAACACATCCCAGCAGAAATGTAAAAATAGCGTTGTCAAAATTAAGGGAGAAATCAAAACAGACACAACTAGATCAAGCAAAGCTAGAAAGCAAGGGAATTAAACACAATTAGTAGTATAAGTAAAACAACATTTAGGAAATATTAAGTCAGTAGAATGGAAATTGAATTTCTTCCAATGCGATGTTAACCAGAGTTCAATAATACCTTTTGTGTACACTCTGGTGTACAGTATCCAGTTAACGGAAAGAATGGTTGACCAGGAGGAATGACCATTTTATTGACAAACTCTAACCCCAATTCCAGTATACCAGCGTCGTATTTTCGTAATTGAGTCGTCACATGAAACCGCATTCCAGTTGAATCCTTAATGCCTGAAACAAAACGTAAGCATATTATACTTGCACACGGTTGATATTGATTACATTGGTTTTTGAAATTGTTTGTTTGTTTATAAAATTGAGGGCCGCGGTGGCTTAGTGGTTAAAGTCGCCTGACTTGTAATCATAAGAGCCTTTCACCTCCTAGTTCGATTCCCGTCCGGGCGTGCTAGTGTGAGAAAGTTGCCAG